>JADRCD010201836.1:0-11682 GCA_019843815.1 Montemys delectorum
CTGAGCAATTAGGAAGTAAGTTTTTCATACACTTAATTTTGTTCATTGGAGCTACTGAAATGACGTTGGGCCTTATGTTTCCAATTTCTTCCTTAGAGACATCTCTCTTAACATTTTCAGTCACACTCTATCTTGTCTGGCTCACATACAATGACTTACCTTGGTTTAATCCATACTTAACTCTTAACGTTCCAGCTCTGAGCGTAATTCTGCAGCATTAGTTGGTTCATGCACCAGCAGATCCAGGCACTTCAGTTTCCTACCACATTCACATTTTTTGAACTCTGGTATTTATCCCTATTTTCATCTTGTGGCTTATTCCTATGCTTTTTTTTTTCTTAAACTAGAGTTTGAGGAATGAGAATTAAGAGCATTTATCTCACGCTTGAGATTACAAAGATGGAAACCTTACAGAATCATTGAGTAACTTCTGCTGGTAATGATTGCTAAGAACCTGTTTAAGGATTGAGTTGAAAGCAGTAAAGTACCAGCCAGCCAACCACTGATTCTTAGCCAAATTGCTGTGGCAGAAGAATTAATTTTGAAGCAGTCAACAATAGGTGACTCAACTCTTGTGATGGCATTTATTGCATTTCCTGGGAATTGACTAAATACCATGAGGGACGTTTGAAAGAAAATGCAAGGCCCCAGGATAGACAACCTGTGTTTTTTACTGATTCAAATCTTAAAGCAGCATCTTGTATTTAGAGAGCCGTCATATTCTGGTCAAGTCATTGTCTGGAGTCTAAAGCCAGGCACCTTCAGACAGGTGTGATGGATAGATTCGTGGAGTTGTCTGCCACTTTACCCTCTGGAGCAGGGATCTTAGGCTGTGTTTCCCATCTCTGGGGTACTAGTACTTGAGGGTTATAAAGTTAGAAGAAGGGGAAAACAGTGCTCAGAACTGAAGCAAGTGCTTCTGCAGATGTTAGGGGATTTGGGACAGATTGGGTAGTTAGAAGAGTTTTGGGTTTTGACCTGCATGACTAGATGATGGGGAAATCTTCATCTTTTCTGAGCTTAATTTTAAGACATGTGACAGCCCTTAACGATAAAGTTACCAAGTACATGGTCTTTTTGATTGTCAAGCTTTGGGAAGACCAAAAAAAAAAGTGAGATTCTTGTTCCCCCAAAGTATAATAATGTCCCTAAAGAAACGTGTAAGGCAAACTGAAGTGCAGCCAGAGAATGAGCAGGCAGTTGTGGGGAGGGAAGGCAGATCATAAAACTGCAAGTCTGTTCCCATCCAAACTGAACAGTCAGTGATCTGGCTTGCAGACCCCAATTCTCACTGTAGTACCTTTTGTGTACACTAGAGGGCAGAAACTGCTTGCCACTTGTGGAAGGAAAACGAGACTGGTATTTCCAAGAGGCCAATGGGCTTCAGAAACTTAGAAGAGATCATTTTGGAAGGAATACTGAAGTGTGCAATCTTTGCACCCACAAACACTTTTCGTAAAGCTAATTGAAGGCCCAGGAGCCCCCAGACCTGCTGCTATAGTTTAGGTCTTTGAAGTCGGAAGGCTTGCTTGTTCACCGGCCTGGAACCACTGGAAGATATGGATGGTGGACCTTTAGGTGTGAGGCATGGTTGTAGACAAGTCAGCCGCCCTTTCCTCTCCTTTGCATCCTGGCATCAGGAGACTAAGCCTCTTCTTTCAGCTGTACCTGCTACCATGTTTTCTACTGCTGCAAGCCTAGATCAGAGGTCTGAAACAGTGGGCTAGTGTAAGCCTTCACTCTCTATAAAAGCTGATTTACTTTGGATACTTTGATACAGGAATGGAAATCTAACACATCCGCCATTATGCTAGTTGTATTATCACAGCTATTCTCCCTGTTTACTGAGGTCCCTGCACACTGGGACTCTGTCCCAGTGGCAGCTCCTGTCTGCTGCAGGGTATTTATACACAGGAGCATACCACGGCAGAAGTGCTGGGAGTGTGCTGTCAGCTGATACAGCTGCTTCCACTGAATAAGGACTTTCAACTTGAGCTTAATAGGAACCACATCAGTCACCAACGGAATCAAGGCTTGCTGGTTTGTTGTTTTAAAGCAAAGTTTAAGCAATGCATATCTAAAACTCTGGGACGTTACAGGGGAAGCTGTGCAGGGAATCTTGCATCGCTTGGCTACATTTACACTAAATATAGACCACCATTATGTGCTGGGTTTATGGGCCTCGGGGGAGCACTTGTGAGCAGCAAGAAGATCAAGAGTGGACTACAGAATTGGTAGGAAGTTTTGCTGTAGTTGTTCCTGAGTAGTTGTCTTTTCCAGGAAACTGAGCAGTCAAGGCTCACTCATGTTTTGTTTTGTTTTTGTTTTTTTTTTTTTGTAAGTAATTTGCATGCTATTCCTTATTGAGACTGAATGATGATTCTTGAGTCCTTAGGGTTTTAGCATGTGCTCTGTGCTTTTTGACTGCTCATAGAAAAGATGTTGACTTGATTTTTAAAAATTATCTCCTGACTCTGAAGTGTGAACTCAGGAATGCCATTAATAACTGGCCGAGACACACTCTTATTAAGCTTTGAGTTCAGCCTTAAGCTGTAGACAATTCTGAGTTCTGAGTTTGTAGCATACAATATGGTGTGAGTTATTTTTCTGCTTTGATACCCGTACCTGCAGCGGGGATATACAACGAGACTTTTTAGAGACAATTTTTATTTGTTGAAGTGTCCTACTGGTAGAAAACTCAAGCAGTTATTAAATGATGAAAGGCTCAGCTGTTAGCAGTGATCAAGAACACAGGAAAATGAAACTACTTACGTGGCTCAGTTCCAGGATTGGAAAGGGTTTCATCAAAAGGATGCTGCCTTGGTCATTTGTGAACAGGTAGATCTACACAGTGGAGTTGGGCAGGAAGGCCAAGTTAGTGCAACACAGAATAGGTAATGACACTCTGCATCAGCCTTGGTGGCTGTTTCTGAATGCCCTCATTTCAGCTTCCAAAGATAGCAACCGCTGGTGTCAACAGCTGTGGGTTCTGGTTTTCAAGATATGTCCTTGTATCCATTTACTGGCAGAGTCCCTCACGAGCCACCTGCAGGCTCTCAGAGGCCATGAAATCACACTTTTTTCTCTACTAGTTTGTCTTTCATTTTAACTTGTTGCAATACTAAAAAGGTTTATTGAAAAAACATCTACTGACATTGTGAGCTCACTATAAAGTTGTTTACTTTCAGAGCACTCTGTTATTTACTTGGTGTATCTTAGATTTAGAAAAAAAATCTTGAACAAAATTTATGACAGATTTTATTCTAAATTATGTGTGTGGGCAGGGCATGGTCATGCCACAACACTTGGGTGGAGATCAGAGGACAAGTTGCAGGAGTCGGTTCTCATTGAACAAAGGCAGAGGAGATTGAGTTCAGTCTGCCAGGCTTAGTGCCATGCCTCCATCCCTTAGATATTTTGGCATACTGTGGCAAGTAAAATTTATTAGCTGGACTATTATTTTGAAAGCAGGACTTTTTAGCAATGACTTTTGTAGCTAGTCTACTTTTTAAATAGTTCTGTCTCTGTCTCTCTCTGTCTCTCTCTCTGTCTCTGTCTCTGTCTCTGTCTCTCTCTCTCTCTCTCTCTCTCTCTCTGTAACAGTAGTGACATTCCTGAGGGTGAAATGGATATTAAGTCAGAATCAGAAATGAACTGTGTCTCCGTTACCATGCCCAAAATAGAAGCTGTGTTTGTAACAATGATCCTACCATGTGACACATGCACCTATTTTTTTCCTGGTCCCCTCCCCCCAACAAAAAATAGTGTTTGGGATAATAAAATGTAAGGAGGTGATGAAGAAAGCCCTTCTGAAAGTGTGATTTCGAGCCCTGTGCCCTGGCATCCAGCAGCACTTTGAGGGCGTGGCTCATCTTCCGAGGGGCGGGGTTTGCTCTCTGAGGCACTTTCCCTCACAGTTGCTGCTGGGTTTGTTTTTAACTGTATCATGTCAAGTCATGCTCTTAAGACTGCCTCATGCTGTATATTTGAAGTTCAATAATTTCTTTTTTTTTTTCAATACTTTCAATATTTAAAGTGCTTTATAATAACTCCATAATGCATTCTTTCCAATTAAAATTTCAGGATAATGAAAACACAGTTTGAATTTATGAGAAAAAAAAAACAGTGCATGACTTTCTGATCTTTTTTTAAAAAACCTGTTGAATATTAAATACTTTTATTTTATCTTTTATTGGATATTTTCTTTATTTACATTTCAAATCCCCTTTCCCTGTTTTCACCCCTAGAAGCCCCCTATCCCATTTCCCCCTCCCCCTGCTTCTATGAGGGTGCTTCCCTACCCATCCACTCACTCCTGCCTCCCTGCCCTCGCATTCCCCTACACTGAGGCATCAAGTCTTTGAAGTACCAAGGGCCTCTCCTCGAAATGATGCTTGACAAAACTATCCTCTGCTACGTATGCAGCTGGAGCCATGTATTCTCCTTGGTTGGTGGTTTAGTCCCTGGAGTCCTGGGGGTTCTGGTTGGTTGATAATGTTGTTCTTCCTTTTGGGTTGCAAACCCCTTCAACTCCTTGGGTTCTTTCTCTAACTCCTCCCTTGGGGACCCTGTGCTCAGTCCAAAGGTAGGCTGCGAGCATCCACCTATGTATTTTGTCAGGCTATTGCAGAGCATCACAGGAGACAGCTATATCAGGCTCCTGTCAGCACTCCTTGGCATCCACAATAGGGTTTGCATTTGGTAACTGTATATGGGATGGATCTCCAGGTGGGGCAGTCTCCAGGTGGCCTTTCCTTCAGTCTCTGCCCCACACTTTGTCTCTGTATTTGCTCCCATGAATATTTTGTTCCCCTTTCTAAGAAGGACTGAAGCACCCACACTTTGGTATTCCTTCTCCTTGAGCTTCATGTGGTCTGTGTATTGTATCTTGGGGATTCTGAGCTTTTGGCTAATATCCACTTATCAGTGAATGCATAGCATGTGTGTCCTTTTCTTTTGTATGTGGTGAGTATACTGTTGCTGTCTTCAGACATACCAGAAGAGGTCATCAGATCTCATTACATATGCCTGTGAGCCACAGTGTGGTTGCTGGGAATTGAACTTAGGACCTCTGGAAGAGCAGGCAGTGTTCTTAACCACTGAGTCATCTCTCCAGCCCCCATGTGTGTTCTTTTGTGATTGGGTTAACTCACTCAGGATATTTTCTAGTTCCATCCATTTGCCTACTAATTTCATGAATTCATTGTTTTTAATAGCTGAGTAAATGTGTAAATGTACCACATTTTCTGTATCCATTTCTCTGTTGAAGGACATCTGGGTTATTTCCAACTTCTGGCTATTATAAATAAGGCTGTTATGAACGTAGTGGAGCATGTGTCCTTGTTATATGTTTGAGCATCTTCTGGGTATATGCCCAGGAGTGGTATAGCTGGGTCCTCAGATAATACTATGTCCAATTTTCTGAGGAACCACCAGACGGATTTCCAGAGTGGTTATATCAGCTTGCAATCCCACCAACAATGGAGGAGTGTTCCTCTTTCTCCACATCCTCGCCAGCATCTGCTGTCACTCAAGATTTTAATCTTAGCCATTCAGACTGGTATGAGGTGGAATCTCGTGGTTTTTTGATTTGTATTTCCCTGATGAATAAGGATGTTGAACATTTCTTTAGGTGCTTCTCAGCCTTTCGATATTCCTCAATTGAGAATTCTTTGTTTAGCTCTGTACCCCATTTTTTAATAGGGCTATTTGATTCTCTGGAGTCTTAACTTCTTGAGTTATTTGTATATATTGGATATTAGCCCTCTATCAGATTCAGGATTAGTAAAGATTTTTTTTCCCAATCTGTTGGATGCCATTTTGTCCTATTGACAGTGTCCTTTGCCTTACAGAAGCTTTGCAATTTTATGAAGTCCGATTTGTCGATTCTTGATCTTAGAGCATAAGCCATTGGTGTTCTGTTCAGGAAAATTTCCCCTGTGCCCATGGGTTCGAGGCTCTTCCTCACTTTCTTTTCTATTAGTTTCTGTGTATCTGGTTTGATGTGGAGGTCCCTGATCCACTTGGACTTGAGTTTTTTACAAGGAGATAATAATGGATTGATTTGTATTCTTCTACATGCTAACCACTAGTTGAACCAGCATCATTTGTTGAAAATGCTGTCTTTTTTACATGGTTTTAGCTCCTTTGTCAAAGATCAAGTGACCATAGGTGTGTGGGTTCATTTCTGGGTCTTCAATTCTATTCCATTGATCTTCCTGCCTGTCTCTGCCCCAATACAATACAATTTCTATCACTATTGCTTTGTAATACAGCTTGAGGTCAGGGATGGTGATTTCCCAAGAAGTTCTTTTATTGCTGAGAAAAGTTTTCACTATCCTGGGTTTTTTGTTACTCCAAATGAATTTGCAAAGTTCTCTTTCTAACTCTATGAAGAATTGAGTTGAAATTTTGATGGAGATTGCATTGAATCTATAGATTACTTTCAGCAAGATGGCCATTTTTACTATATTAATCCTGCCAATCCATGAGCATAGGAGATCTTTCCACCTTCTAAGATCTTCTATTTCTTTCTTCAGAAACTTGAAGTTCTTGTCATACAAATCTTTCACTTGCTTGGTTAGAGTCACACTAAGGTATGTAATAATATTTGTGACTATTGTGAAGGGTGTCATTTCCTTAATTTCTTGTTTATCCTTTGAGTAGAGGAAGGCTACTGATTTGTTTGAGTTAATTTTATGTCCAGTCACTTTGCTGAAGTTGTTTATTAGGTTTAGGAGTTCTCTGGTGGAATTTTTGGGGTCACTTAAGTATGCTATTGTATCATCTGCAAATAGTGATATTTTGACTTCTTTTCCAATTTGTATCCCTTTGACCTCCTTTTATTGTCTAATTGCTCTGGCTAGCACTTCAAGTACTGTATTGAATAGGTAGGGAGAGAGTGAGAAGCCTTGTCTAGTTCCTGATTTTAGTGGGATTGTTTCAAGTTTCTCCCCATTTAGTTTGATGTTGGCTTCTAGTTTGCTGTATATTGCTTTTACTATGTTTAGGTATGGACCTTGAATTCCTGATCTTTCCAAGACTTTTACCATGAAGGGGTATTGAGTTTTGTCAAATGCTTTCTCAGCATCTAATGAGATGATTATGTGTTTTTTTTTCCCTTTGAGTTTGTTTATATAGTGGATTACATTGATGGATTTCTGTGTATTGAACCATTTCTGCATCCCTGGGATGAAGCCTACTTAATCATAATGAATGATTATTTTGATGTGTTCTTGGATTCAGTTTGCAAGAATTTTATTGATTATTTTTGCATAGATATTCATAAGAGAAATTGGTCTGAAGTTCTCTTTCTTTGTTAGGTCTTTGTGTGGTTTAGGTATAAGCATAATTGTGGCTTCATAGAACAAATTGGGTGGAGTTCCTTTTGTTTCTATTTTGTGGAATAGTTTGAAGAGTATTAGTATTAGGTCTTCTTTGAAGGTCTGATAGAATTCTCCACTAAACCCATCTGGTTGTGGGCTTTTTTTGGTTGCGAGACTTTTAATGACTGCTGCTATTTCCTTAGGGGTTATGGGACTGTTAGATGGTCAATCTGATCTGATTTATCTTTGGTACTTGGTATCTGTCTAGAAAATTGTCCATTTCATCCAGATTTTCTAATTTTGTTGAGTATTGGCTTTTGTAGTATAGGATCTGATGATTTTTTGAATTTTCTAGGTTTCTGTTGTTATGTCTCCCTTTTCATTCCTGATTTTATTCATTTGGATGCTGTCTCTGTGCCCTCTGGTTAGTCTGGCTAAGGATTTATCTATCTTCTTGATTTCTCCAAAGAACCAGCTCTTGGTTTGGTTGATTCTTTGTATAGTTCTTTTTGTTTCTACTTGGTTGATTTCAGCCCTGAGTTTGATTATTTCTTGTCTTCTATTCCTCATGGGTGAATTTGCTTCTTTTTGTTCTAGAGCTTTCAGATGTGCTGCCAAGCTGCTAGTGAATGCTCTCTCCAGTTTCCTTTTGGAAGCACTTAGAGCTATGAGTTTTCCTCTTAGCACTGCTTTCATTGTGTCTCATAAGTTTTGGTATGATGTGCCTTCAATTTCATTAAATTCTAAAAAGTCTTTAATTTCTTTCTTTATTTCTTCCTTGACCAAGTTATCATTGAGTATTATTGTTCAGCTCCACAAGTATGTGGGCTTTCCATAGATTTTGTTGTTATTGATACCAGCCTTAGTCCGTGGTGATCTGATAGGATGCATAGGATCATTTCAATCTTCTTGTATCTGTTGAGGCCTGTTTTGTGATCAATTTTGGTGAGGTCTGAGAAGAAGGCATATTCTTTTGTTTTAAGATGAGATGTTTTATAGATTTGTCAAATCCATTTGGTTCATAAGTTCTGTTAGTCACTGTGTCTCTGTTTAGTTTTTGTTTCCATGATCTGTTTTCCATTGCTGTGAATGGGGTGTTGAAGTCTCCCACTATCATTGTGTGATGTGCAATGTGTGATTTGAGCTTTAGTAAAGTTTTTTTTTTTAATGAATGTGGGTGTACTTGCATTTGGAGCATAGATGTTTAGAATTGAGAGTTTGTAGATTTTTCCTTTGATGAATATGAAGTGTCCTTCCTTATCTTTTTTGATAAATTTTGGTTGAAAGTTAATTTTATTCGATATTAGAATGGCTACTCCAGCTTGTTTCTTGGGACCATTTTCTTGGAAAATTGTTTTCCAGTCTTTTACTCTAAGGTAGTGTCTGTCTTTTGTCACTGAGATGAGTTTCCTGTATGCAGCAAAATGCTGGGTTCTCCTGTTTACTTATCCAGTCTGTTAATCTATATCTTTTTATTGGGGAGTTGGTTCCATTGATGTTAAGAGATATTAAGGAAAAGTGACTGTTGCTTCCTGTTTTGTTATTGTTGTTGTTGTTGTTATTGTTGTTGTTAGAGGTGAAGTTATGTTTGTGTGGCTATCTTCCTTTAGGTTTGTTGAAAGAAGATTACTCTTTCTTGCTTTTTCTGGGATATAGCTTCCAGGAGTTTACCATCTACTATCCTTTATAGGGTTAGACTTGTGGAAAGATATTGTGTAAATTTGGTTTTGTCATGGAATATCTTGTTTTCTCCATCTATGATAATTGAGAGTTTTGCTGGGTATAGTAGACTGGGCTGGCATTTGTGTTCTCTTAGGGTCTGTATGACATCTGCGCAGGATCTTCTAACTCTCATAGTCTCTGGTGAGAAGTCTGGTGTAATTCTGATAGGCCTGCCTTTATATGTTACTTGACCTTTTTCCCTTACTGCTTTTAAAATTCTTTGTTTAGTGCATTTGGTGTTTTTATTATTATGTGACGGGAGGAATTTCTTTTCTGGTCCAGTCTATTTGGATTTCTGTAGGCTTCTTGTATGTTCATGTGCATCTCTTTCATTAGGTTAGGGAAGTTTTCTTCTATAATTTTGTTGAAGATATGTACTGGCCCTTTAAGTTGGAGGTTTTTACTCTCTTCTATACCTATTATCCTTAGGTTTGATCTTCTCATTGTGTCCTGGATTTCTTGGATGTTTTGGGTTGGGAGCTTTTTGCATTTTGTATTTTTTTTGACTGTTGTGTCAGTTTTTTCTATGGTATCTTCTGCGCCTGAGATTCTCTCTTCTATCTCTTGTATTCTGTTGGTGATGCTTGCATCTATGACTCCTGATCTCTTTCCTAGGTTTTGTATCTCCAGGGTTGTCTCCCTTTGTGATTTCTTTATTGTTTCTATTTCCAGTTTTAGATCCTGGATGGTTTTGTTCAATTGCTTTACCTGTGTTTTTGTGTTTTCCTGTAATTCTTTAAGGGATTTTTGTATTTCCTCTTTAAGGGCTTCTAGCTGTTTACCTGTCTTCTCTGTATTTTTTTTTTAAGGGAGTTATTTATGTGACTTTCTGATCTTAGAGTGTTTCATAGCTAGGGATCTATGAGTATATTTAACACAAGAACCACTAAATTTGTAGGTACTACTTGGAAATCTTCCATTTCTCCCTCAAGCATGCACATATAAGCCACACATGTGTGTAGGTGTTCACAGAGGCCTGAGGAGGAGGATGGACAGCCTGGAGCTGAAGTTAAAGTGATCGTGAGCTGCCTGAACTGAGTGCTAGGAACCTAACTCAGGCCTTCTAGTAGGGCAGCAGGCTCTCCTAATGGCCGAGCCATCTCTCCAGCCCTGAGGCCTTTGATTCTTTTTTTTTGGTTTTTTCGAGACAGGGTTTCTCTGTGTAGCCCTGGCTATCCTGGAACTCACTCTGTAGACCAGGCTGGCCTCGAACTCAGAAATCCACCTGCCTCTGCCTCCCAAGTGCTGGGATTAAAGGCGTGCGCCACCACTGCCCGGCGAGGCCTTTGATTCTTAATAGTGTAGTTTAAGGAGGGCAATAAGTACATGATACCTTTTGTCCCAGACTTTCTATGGATATATTAGTACTCTTCCCCATTTATTTCCTTCTAACTCTGTGGTTGGGTCTTAAATCTCTTCAAGAGAATGGTATCAGGAAGACATCCGTTGCCACCTATAGGCAGGCACAGCCTCCTACTCTTTCTGAGAGTTAATTTTGAATTCATGTGTCTCAGTATGTGCATCTGAGTGCAGGTGACCAAAAAGGCCAGAAGGGAGAGTTGGATCCCCTGGATCTGGAGTTACAGATGGTTGTAAACCATTAGACAGAGGTGCTGAGAACTGAACTCAGGGCAGCAGCCACCCATAACATCTGAGCCATCTCACTAGCCCCCTACCTTGTCTTTCTAAAATGCCTTTATATCTTGGAAGCCTTTTTACATCTTTCAATGATCCAGAATCTCTTATTATATTAGAGTTAGAGTGTGTGTGTGTGTGTGTGTGTGTGTATGTGTGTGTGTGTGCAGGCAGGAGGTGAGTGTCATGTGTCTTTTCTTTCTACCCTGAGACAGGGTCTCTTAAAGAACCTGGAGCTCACTGCGTTGGCTAGGCTGGCTGACCAATGAAGCCCTGCAATCTGCTTGACTCCGCCATCACCCAGCACTGGAGTTATAGATGGGCAGCTTAGTGCCCTGCTTTTCTGTTCTGAGATGTGAAGTCAGGACGTCATGCTTGTACAGCAAGCCCTTTACACAATGGGCCATCTTTCCAACCACACATTCAAGAGGTGTCACTGTAGACCTGTGCAATCTCTTCAGGCTCTTTAGGGTGGAAGTTGTGCTGTCAAGAGAGAAGACTACCTTACTTGTAAATCTCAGCTCAAAAAGTATCTTTTATATAGGTGATCCTAGTTTCTTAGAAACCTGATGGAACAGAGCAGAAGTCCTGGGATAATCAAGATGCCTCTTTCTACTGACTGGGGACATGGCTCAACAGTTAAGAGCACTCGCTGTTCTTGCAGAGGACCTGGGTTCAGATCCAGTCACTCACGTGGTAGCTTACAACCTACCTTAACTTTAGTTCCAAGAAATCCAGCTGTCTTCTCTAGCTTCCTTGGGCACCAGACATGCATGCAGTCCACATACATATATATGCAAGCAAACACTTATGCAGAAAATAGAAATAATACTGGCAAGTTATTAGTACCTGCATTTGCTAAGGGCTGGTCCTCGAAAGCCACAACCTGTATCTAATGGCTAAATGATATATTTGAGGACAAAAAACACAAAGGTTTCAATGAATATTGTTACATTAGTTCCCCTGTGCATGTAGAAGTATGCTTAAGAGCAGTGTGGCA
>JADRCD010201837.1:0-15000 GCA_019843815.1 Montemys delectorum
ATCCTAAGCGATTGAAATCCAAAAATATGAGGAATTAGAAATTTGTTTATTGTCATCTAATGGTCTCTCTAATTTGGTAATTGGAGAAATAGGTCCAATATTGTACAACCTATATACACTTTCAGCTTGTTTGTTCGTGACAGTGTCTGGCTGTGTACAACATAAGGGTCTTGAAATCTTGCTTCTCCTATCTCAGCCTCTCTATTAGTAGTATTGTTTATTTCATGTTTTTACACTATACTATGGTTTTCAGAACAGCTTATATATTTCAAAAGTATTTATATACCCAAAAGAAACATAGAGGATTAACTAGGGAGGTGGCTTTTAAGAGAACAACAAAGAGTGAAACTGAATGGCTTGCTTGACGTTTGTAACTCTTGTATCAAGTTTTAAGAAGAGGACTTTATAAGTTACTCTTTCTCTGAGATGAATGCTTTTCCAAATTATCACAGCTAACGAACCAAATTCTTACCCTCACCTAATGTCTGTGCCACCCTCCAAGCGGAACCATTGTTCACTGAAACAGTTGGTGAATGACTTTATGGATAGACCATCTTAATACATACATTATTTCTTAAATGAATGTAACCTGTTCTCTGTGGGCTGAGAATAAAGTCACTCACTCAAATCAAATAGCTTTGACCATAGCAGGAAGTCTGTATCCAAAAATCATGCCTACAATTCATTTCTTGGTGCAGCAGAACTGTCAACTCTCAGCTTAGCTATGATGGAGGTAAAATCCTTTGGTGATGTAAAGGTCATTGAAGTACAGCCTTATTACAATGAAATCCAATGTCTAAAAATTGTTCTTATTTTGGGCTTGTACCATAGTAAGAGCCAAGATTTTAAACTCTACTAAATACAAAACAAACAACCAAACAAAATATATATATTTATGTTCATTTATGATGTAGTGATGTATTATTTTGAAATAAACAGTTAATATGTTTGGAGTTATTTAAAATTTATATTGAGAAAAATGTATTTTCACTATTACTGTAGACAAGGATCTACATAAGACTGTTAAATTGATTGTTATTTTATATCAACTTTTATAATACTTATTTTTATTGTTATAGTATTTTATAAATTTTAAGGAATATGACAAAAAGATATTGTAGGTATTGAAGGGGGGGTCTCTGGGAGGAGTTGGGGTACAAAAGGGAAACAAGAATGTGGTTTAATTCTATTTACTTAAAATATGTCTTTAAATGTTAACAAATTCAGATAAATTGAAATCATGTAACTTTTCTCATCATAATGCAATAAAAGTTAAAAAAAAAATAGAAATACTTTAAAAGGCTAATGGTTGCCCAGTGTTCAGGAAGGGGGATGGAGGGTGCCTAGGTGAAACCTTGGATATGTAGAGCAGGGAAGCCATTCTGTGTGACACTGTAATAGATACAGGGCACTGTTTGTGTCTGAACTACATTGCACAACACAGAGAATGAGCCTTTATGTAATCTGTGGATCTTAATAAATAAGTCAGTTCCCCCGAAAGATTGAATAGGCTAAGCATAGATAGGACAGACCTAACTCCTTAGCACATGGTGGTAGTGGGGCTATCTTTGAGCATAGTTTCTATTTGTGTTACTTAAAATGGCACCACTGCCAAATAAGAGCTAGCCAGCCTTTACAACCATATATGGGCTCAATGGGGTGTAGCGTTCTCTCGATGGCTCCCTATCTTAGACCAAGTTAATGATAATCTGTGGCCAAACCCAAGGATAGCAAACTAGCTTGTGTAGAAATTTTGGATTTGTAGGCACCGTGGTTTGTAGCTGGTGTGAAGTCTGGGTCTGGACTTGGTTAGTCACCCCTGCACTTGCAATAGATCACATCTTGAGTTGATTTTTCCCAGATCCAGTATTGTTATGTAAAATGCTCACTTTACCAAGAAGCAGTCCAATACAGTATCCTTATTTGTCTGCTTGAAGTTTCTCCTCTTTTGTTTCGGAGGGCCTTTGTGAATGTTGTCTAGTTTTTGTTTTTTGGGTTTGTATGTGTGTGTGTGGGGGGGTGGGGTAGGGGGTGGAGTGTGTGTGGGTGTGTGTGTGTTATTGTTGTTTTTGTTTTGGCATGGCTTAAATTAATTCGTGAAGAAAAGGCAGGTACTATGAATGTGAATGAAATGCTAAATTATGAGAGAGTTCTAAAGCCTTAAAATGGTACACAGAAGACTTAGCCAGCACTTAGTGGATGGAAAGGATTATATAGTTATATAAAAAGCAACCTATTTTATAATTGGAACCCTTCTGTGCCAGAGTTCCCTTCCTACTGAGAGGCTAAGAAACCTTCCAAAGGTACCCCATCCAACAAAACCTCGAATCCACTGCTGCAATGTGGAAATTGTCAAGAACCTAGCACAAATAGACTTTGAATTTACAACGCATCTAATATACATGTAAAGTAATATAAATGTTACACTCTCTACCTTCTTGCTTAGCAGCTTCTCTTAGCTCATTTCAGAAACATGGGGTTATAAGCAATCAGAAAGTTGGGACAGACTCTTCCTCTTTCTTCTATGATATCCACACTGTGTGTGGATGGTGTATATATGTAGGTCAAGAGACACCCTGTAGGAGGTGGCTCTCTCCTAATAACATGGGGTTCCTAGGCAGATTGCCTGGCTGGGTGGCAGGCGCCTTTACCTGCTAAGAACCTCCTTTACATATTAACACCTTACATTCTCACTCATCCACATTGTGTGCATGCCTCTGGAAGCTCTAGCGCATGTTTCACTTTCTTTTTTTTTCTTTTTTCTTTTTTCTTTTGTCTGACCCCTGTCACTATTCCGAGTTGAGTTTTCTGGTTCACCCACAGTGTGATAGATGAAGATTCCAAAACCAAGAAACCTCAGTTGTCCAAGTGCCAGCAGAGAGGCTCACATCACCAGATGGCGTTGGCCTGGGATCCTCAGATGTTAAGGAATCATTGGCCTGAGGAGGGTGTGTAGCTGAGCAGTGTAGGGGGTCAAGATGAGTTTAGAGTGGCCCAGGCAAAGTAGAGAAGGTGTTACAATCTGGGAACAGACTGGCGGCCAGGCAAGCCAGGACCTTACTTTTCTCCAGGTGCTGTCATCCCAGGAGAGGAGCCGACTGGAGCCAGAGGATATTGCTCTCTGACAGAACCCAAATTGAGGGGTGAGGCAGTGAAGGGCAAGTGAGGGCAGCAGAATTGGTTGTCATAGCTTGGTGGCCTGAAGAGGATTCTCCGCGGCTGCCTGAGTCCGTGTTGGGGCCGTGCCAGCCATGAAGTGCAAGCCAGGCTTCAGTCCCAGCTGTAGACATATTGTTTTCCCTGTCATTTAAACAGGATCCAATTTCTCAGCCTGAGCAAATTGTTCCCACTGAGGAAGCAGACTCTGCTAAAGGGCAAGGTCTCCGTAGAGCTGACCCAACCTCCCATTCTAAAGGGAACAATATTGGGGGAAGAGTCATGACTAGACTCTATGTTGTCCCCGAAATACAGAGGGGTCAAATGGATCCATTGTGAAGTAATGTAATCTAATGTAATGTAATGTGAGAATCTGAGCACTTCCCTGTGTCCCCACCAGGAATCCCAGAATCCCAGCAAAGGCTGAGGTTCTGAGGGTAAACTCTGCTATCACTGTCAGGCCAGGTTCGGCTTCAGCATCTGAGTGACTCCCACAGGAATCAGATCCTTAGACACCTAGGAAAGAGCTGGCGCCAGGAGGCTCGGCATCTCCTGCCTACCTGCCATGAACTCATGGTGCCTCGGGGCCTCAAGTATCAGCACCAGAGCTTTACCCTAAAAGATAATTCCTTTGAATATTTTGTTTCTGGTCTCCCCTCTGCGGCCCCACCCCCACCTCGCCATGCACATGTTGATAACTCAGAAAAGAGTGTATGTAGACTTACTCAATATCTCTAGTCATCTCTAGTCAGGGTCTCTCTTTCTCCCTCACTCCCTCCCCACAAGATAAATGTGTATGTATGTGTGTGTGTTTGTGCATGTGTGTATGTGTGTGTGTGTGTGTGTGTGTGTGTGTGTGTGTATGTATGTTTGGTGTAGAAGCCAGAGGAAAACTTTGGGTGCTGTTCTTCAAATACATTCACTTTTGACTTTGGTTTTTTGTCCCTCACTGGCCTGGAGTTCACCAGTTAGGCATGGCTGGCTGGCCATCGAGCTCCAAGGATTCACCTAGTGAATCTACTTCCCTAGTGGTGGAACTACAAGCTTGCCCCATGACAAGGCATTTTTAAAAGGGGTTTGAGGATCAAACTCACACTCTCATCCTTACGAAGCACTTCACCAACCACTCTCTCTCCAGCCCAGCATTGCTAGTTTTTCCTCACATGTTCTCAGTGATGGACTTCCACTCAGGTCATTTTTATAACTTGAATGCTAGGGCCAATTGGTTGTTGTTGGGAGTTTGAGTTTTAGACGTGATGCGGACATGACAAAGGGGACCTTCAGTCCATCAGGCAATCCTGCCTCCTGATCCTACAAAAAAGGACATGTTTGTGGGTGGGAAGTAAGGAGGAATATTAGCAGTGAGGAGTGTGAAGAAAGATCTGCTAGGAGGGAGTGTATGCAGAGGATGGGAGGAGGACCAGAAGCCACCCGCTGGCAGCAGTGTTCCAGGGCATCTGGCAGGGAGCAGTCTCCCAGCCCCAGGGGAACTGAAGAGAAGACAAGAGCAGATACAGAGGGGAGCTCTGCTACACAGTACCCCCAAATGTAGCAGGACCCAAAAACTGATGTTGAGAGGCAGTCTGACTTCTGAACAGCCTCTCTGCCACACAGGGCACACCAAGTAAGATGCCTTCCAGTTTTGATGCTGTGACCAAGAGTTGGCACTGGCAAAGATCTGCAGCAAGAAGGAACAATTAGCCAATTCATTACGTTGACATTTCTGGCCACAAGGCCAGTATTTTACAAAATAAGGCCCTTTCCCTTAATTGGGGTTGTGACAGATAAAAGTGTATTCCAATCTGACTCATGGTATCCACGTGGCCAGGCCCTATTATCCCCACTTGGCCTGCCCCATCTGTGTAAGAGGGTTTATTTTGTGTACCACTCTTGGCATCGCTGTAAAAGATTTAGATGGAGTAAACACAGGACCTGCTTCCTGTTCTTCATCCAGAAGAGAAGACTCATTCATATACAGACCAATAGCTGGCAAACCGTGGTGGATCAAGAAAATAGAGGGAATGGGGGAAGGGTCATCTAAAAACCAGTTCATATGAGGAAAACCCTAATAAGAAGTCTGGATACTAGTTCAACTGAGGAACAGGGATATTCTGTATGAAAGCAGGAGATTAAACAGAGCCACAGACATCACCTGAGATGCTCGGAGAGGCAGCAGGATGCAGTATATGATGCTTCAAAGCATGTCTAAGGGGCTAGGTTGTCTGGGTTCAACTTCTGACCCATACCCTTCAGGCAGACTGACCTTGGCGAGTTCCTGCCCCTCTGTGCTTTAGTTTCTTGCTTAGCAGAGTGATGATAACTGTCTTTAGATCTTCCATGAGAATTAAGCAGTGATGGTTAGCTGTAACTGCCAGCTTGGGACCCTAAAATCATCTGGGAAGAGAGGAATTGTTTTGATCAGGTTGGCCCGGGGGAAATGTCTGTGACAGATTTCTCGATTGTGCTTATTAATGTAGGAATACCCAGCCTGATAGTTGGAAGCACATTTGCCTGACTTAGACCCTAGACTGTGTAAGAGCAGAGAAAGCTAGTGGAGTATCAAACACGCACGGCGTTATCTCTCTCAGCACTTGGCTGTTGATGTGATATGATGATTCTCTTCAAGCTTCGGCCAATGTGACTTCCCTGCAGTGATGGATTATCACCTGGATGAAGAACGGAAGCAAACCCTCCCTCTCTCAGTTCTTTTAACTGGGATATCCTACCACACAGCGGAATTGAAAGTCAGACAAGCAAGTGAAGACTCGACAAAGTGGTACCTGGCAATGAAAGCAATGTGTTTCTTACTGTGTATAGGGAAGCAGACATGGATTATACCAGGCAACCAATGAAGAGCCACTGCTGAAAAACCAACCCCAACACACAGCTTAACGCCTCTTGTAGTTGGTTTCCCTGAAAAGCACCTTGAAAAGTAACGGGCCAAGAAAATGGCGGAATCAGATGAATTACTTTGTAGCCCAGACCCATGTGGGTTCTGCCATTCTAGCTATGTGGTTCAGATTTTGACTTTTGCATCCCCCGGGCATCTCCCACCTAACACAGTCAAACATGCCTCTCAGTCTCACTCCTCCTTGCCCTTCCTGCATGCAGCCTGCTCTGGGTTATTATCATATGTATATGGGTGCACATGTGTATGGTGTGTGTGGGCGTGTGCCACCCTATGCATGTGAAAGTCAGGGGGTAGTTTCTGGGGTGGATTCTGTCCCTCTACCATGGGTGGGACTGAACTCAGATCATCTAACTTGCTCAAGTAGCACTATTTACTTGCCGAGCAGTGCCCCTGGTCCAGCCTTCTCCATTTCAATTCCAGCAGTGGCCATGGCAGTCACCCAGTTACTCAAACTAGAAGCTGGGAAGCCCCAGACTCCTCTTGTCTTGGCCCGTGTTTAACCCGTCAGCCTATGTCCATTTCTTCCTGCATCTTCACACCCTGTCTACTTTTCTGTATCGCTCCTACCCCCATCTGGGTCAACGGTCAACTTTCCCCTGAAAGCTAACTATCTAACTATCTCTCTGGCTCTATCCTTGCCTGAGTCAAGGCCAGAAAACCTGCAAGGAACCATGGAGTAGGAAAACTACATCCATCCCCTCTGAGGTTTTCAGCCCTGGCAAGGAGTGCACCGCTCCATTGCTCTGTGTAGGTACCCTTGGGCTTTGTTCAGCCGCATGGACTGGCACTCCCTTTCCAGATCACCCTTCCAGTTACAATCAGAATCGTTTGCCAGCTAGAAACTGGGCCATGCCCCTTGTTTCAGTCTGACCCTCATCTCTGCTCTTCCAAGGTTTTCTGTGCCCTTGACCTCCAAAACAGATCCTAGCCCCATCCTGTCTGCAGTTTTGCACTGTGTCTTTTCTGGCTCCAGTATTAAATAGACATTAATCAGGGCAGCAGTTCTGCTGTGAAAACACACTCTGGAGCAGATCACAGAGTCTAAGCTCCTAAAGAAAGCTCAGAGACATGACCTAGTGCCGAGGCCACAGATTGAACCCTTAGGCTGCAGCCAGCCTGCACACAAAATTTTGCTTGGCTTACATAGCATACTTAAATGTGTGTGAGTTGTTTTTTTTTTTAAATCATTGATACTGTGTAAAACTAAGATATTTTAGCCAATGATGGGGGGTGCATGCCCATTATCCTGGCACTTGGGAGGTAGAGGCAAGAAGATGTGTTCGTGACCAGCTTTGGTACATAGGAAGGCCAAGGCTAGGCTGCATTATGTGAAGCCTTCTTTTAAACAAAACAAAACAAATCAAAAACCCCAAAGGAACAAACAAGACAGACAAAAACCCTAAACATAACCAAACAAAACAAAGCCCAGAGAGATTTTTTTTTCCCTAAAGTACAAATCTGTGGCTTTCTTCTGAAAGATGCAATGTGGAGGCATTGGATGCCGTGTGGAAAACTACAGCTAACTCCTTCCAAGCAGCAACTGACCCTAAGTGAGCTATGTCACTACAGGCCTCCTCAGCCCCTGTGGATCCACATTTACACTTGTTTATACTCTTTACTCACCCTTGGAGATATTTGCACTTGCAATTTCTGGGTCTGGTTCAACTCTTTCATTTTATAGATGTGGAAGGTGAGCCCAGAAGGTGTCACACCTAGGTCATGGACTGGATTGCATGTCTCCTAACTCCTGGGTCTCTTAGCTCTGTATTGAACATACTATGCAATTTGGTTTGATAGTCTCCCTACTGCGCCTGCCAGCTCACATGCCCTTCAGTTGTTCTTGTTTGTATTTGTGGCCACATGGAAGCTAGACCCTATGCTCTGGAAGGCCAAGATGACATACTAAGAATGCCCCATCTCTACTTTATAGGAGACTATAGCCCAAGTATGCAAGGTGACAAAATGGGAGTATTTTATGGGACAGGCAAGGCAAATCTGGACTTGAGACTCCTCTTGTGGTATGGAAGGAAGGTGGGGGAGAGAGCTTGGCTGTTCTCATCCTATTGACATGCACATGAATATATAGACAGCTAGGAGTCAATGGAAGAAGGGTCAAGTTTCGGTGTCTGTACTGATATTGTTACCCCTTCCTCCAATACAATTACCGTGGACCATGTCATTGCTAAGAAAAAGGAAAACTAAGGAGCTGAGGAACCTGTGTCTCAGACTCTAGAATCTTATGAAAACTTCCTCCTGGGTCCTATAGTGAAGGAGACTACATACACCCTTAGGGGAGCTACCCTCAACAGCAGCAGGACCCTCCTAGCCACTGAGTCACCTTTGTGTCCCATGCAGTCATCCCTGTGCCTCTAAAGGACAGATGCTTTCACTAATTTCCTGCTGCTGTGATAAAACACACTGATCAAAAGCGAGTTTAGAAGGAAGGGTTTCATTTTGGTTTGCCATTTCAGAGGGTTAGAGTCCATCATGGCAGAGTATGCAGCAGAAACAGGAAGCCAGCCGATCACAGGCTTACACATGTATAGGAAGCAGAGAATGAGCTAAGTGGGATATACCCTCAGGGCCCTCCCCCAATGACACACTTCCTCCGTCAAGGCTCCACTTCCTAACTGTTCCATAACCTCCGCCAAACAGTGTCACCAGCTGGGGACCAACCGTTAATCCATGTGCCTATGTGAGATATCTCATTAAAGCCACCACGCAAGGTTACCCTGTGTCGTGACTGACTCTAGACTTTTTCCACCCTGGCAACCATAAGCCTCTGTATAAGCTGCAGAGAGGCGAGACATTTGTGAGGTGGGAAGGCATGATGGGATAGGTTCCCAAAAAGAAACAATGGGTGGGTACATGACATGCGTTCGCCCTCTGGGGTCTGTTTCTATTAGACTGTTCTTCTTTTCCTTGACCACAGGAAACCTGAAATGCCTAGGGATGCTAAATGGTACCTCCTTCTTTGTATTTAAGCATACCCAAGAACTCCTGAGACATTGTCTCTCTATCAATTAAGTATATGTGACTAGAATGTTGTCGATGAGAGAAGTATGGGATTAAGGAGCGAGATAGCCGAGTGGGCGAAGCACTTACCATTGCAACCAGGAGGACCTGAGCTTCACTCCCAGAACCCAGATTAAAGAGCTGGTTGTGATGGCGTGTGCTCATAGTCAGTCCTTGCACAGGGCAGTTGCAGGCAGGCAGATTCCTAGGCCTCACTGGTTACCCAGCCTAACCATTGGTGAGTCTCAGGCTAGTGAGAGACCCTGTCTCAAAAACAAGGTGGACAGAACCTGAGGAACAACACATGGAGTTGTCCTGTGGCCTACATACACACATGCATACACACACACACACACACACACACATGCGCACACACATGCACTTGTATGCACACACATCCACATTCACACACTCATGCATGCATGCTTACACACACATATACACACACTTGCATGCACACACATGCACATGCACGTACACACACACATCCACACACTCATGCATGCATGCATACGCACCCATGCACACATATGCACATGCACACACATGCACACGCACATCCACACACTCATGCTTGCACACACACATACACACACACATAAGCATATGGGACAGGGAAGAAGAGGGGAGCGAGAAGAAGGAGAGAAATATGTTGTCCAGGACCAGGCATAGATGTAGAATCAAATTCTCTTTCAGACTTGTGAGTCATTGCTCAGAAATGTCAGTCCAATTTATGATGCAGGGATGTCATCTCCAGCTAACAGTGAACTAATGAGCCTGGTGATTTATGCTGCAAAATTGACTTGTATGAATAGGCTCACATTGTTGCTGTGTATTTGTGGGATCCCAGGGACCTTTATCTGATTTTCACTTTAAAAAGTATACCCAGAGAGTAAGCAATCGATCAGTAACCCATACCATCCCCTTCCACTCCTTACCCACAGACAGACACTAATAACTTTTTAATTGCTTCTGCTATTGCATTTAATTGGTTGGACCAGCGGAGATACAAACCACTTTTTTTTTTTCTTCAAAAGAATTCTCTGCCACTGAAGTATTTCAGCCAAAGAGTTTTGGCTCCTATTAATTCCTCTTCAGTTCAGGCTTTGTTTATTTGGAGTGTGAATCCATTGCTGCTCTGGGCTCTGCCTGTCCTTTTAGAAGTCAGGCCCCTTCCCTTGCAAGGCTATAGCTCATGCAGAAGTGGCCATAGTGGCTGAGCCAAGAGTAGAGGAAGATTCCAAGGAGCTCATGAAGGTGGGGCGGGCAGTAGGGAGTACTTGGAAGACAGAGAAGAAGAGCTTCCAGAACAGACTCACTCTTAAGAGCTCACATTGGAGAAAGGCAGCAGCAGGCTCCGGGCCGTTGTCAAGCACCGGAGCGTCCGTTGTCAAAGCAGCTTGAGAGCAACTGTAGCTACAGCAAAACTGTGGAGGACACCGTGACCCAAGCTGACACAGTAATGAAAGAGGTGACATTTCCCCACCAAGTGTAAAGTTGCTTTTCACCATGTTCCAAAACACTGGCTCAATTGTGTGTGTGCTTGGTTTGTGTTTGTGATACTCGGCGTCACTGTTTCCTGGAAACCCTCCCTGGAGTCCATGGCCAAATTCACTCTCCTCCCCCTAAGCACCCCCCCCACACACACACACTCACCCCCATTTTACCTCCAGGCTGCAGTCAGGACATGCCCCTTTCTCATGCTTAGTGTCATAGCACACTCTCAAATGCTTCCAGCAATTGATTGTGCAGAACATGAAACCTAAAGCAGATGGGACATATGTAGATGGGCTGCTGTTCTCCATCCCTGTAATTTCCTAAGTCTGATAGCATGTTAATTTCCTCACCATTCAAGCTGTTTCTGTGCTCTTTGGGACATCTACACAGAAAGAAGTACTGCCAGGAATCAGACTAAAACAATATGACTGGATTTCCCATTTTGTTTCTCCCTCCTCCTACTCCTCTTCATTCTCTTCCTCCTCTTCATCCTCCTCTTCATCCTCCACCTCCTCTTCCTTTTTTACCTTCTTCAAGTACCATTCTGTTGGAGCAGGAAATTAAATATACTACTTTGAAGTTTGTACTTTTCAGAGTTTCTGTTACTGATCTCTGTGGATCTGACCACACCTCCCAGCTCACAGTGGGGATACATCTTGGTAAAGTCAATCTAACCTGAAAATATCTTAGGTCACAAATGCATTTCAACATACCTACCCTATTGAGCACTGTAGCTCAGAAGCACAGGTAAGAGGATTGGGTATCGGGTAACATGGCTGGTGGCTAGCTGGTCAGGAGCTGCAGCCTACAGCCGCTGCCCAGCATCTCAAGAGAAAAACATACCACAGATACCAAGAAAATATCTAAACCCTAAATCTGAATATAATTTCTACTGGACAAATCCCATTCTGCTACATTATATAGTGAAAAAACGTAGAAGCCAGGGGCCATTGGTGTGGCGTCAACACCAAAGGATGATGTTTGGATGATGTAATAGCTGAAGCCAAGATCCAGCCCCTGTCGAGCAGTCTTCCTAAAAGCAGTCACTCTGGAAATAGAGAATTCATTTATCAAAACGGAGGTGCTGTTGGCACCACATCTTCTGCAGACAGGGAATGCCATTGACCTGTAGGGCTAGAAGATGGCCATGGAACAAAGTGAAGCATGCTGGGAAGTGGTTATCTAGCATCATAGTGTCTCTGTGGACCCACTCAGTCACTTGTCACATTGCCTCTCCAAACAGATATTAGCAGACATGTCTTCACAAGGGGCTTATCTTAAATCAGTTTAAAAAAAAAAAAAAAGGTTTCTGTCCTCATGTGTTAGAATGTAGCTACCCCTGCACAGTCTCACAGGAGCTACAGAATCCTGTTCCTCTCTAGGATTCTTATAGTTGCATGAATTAAGGAAGTATATAAGAATTATCTTCTCCCTCCAGGTCGCATAGCGTTCTTCCCCAGAGGACTCAGGTTGGCTATTCAGTAGGAGTGTCTGAGAATCTTCACAATTAGAGAGTTGCAGTCAGACTAGTCTGAAATGACTTCCTAGACATTCATTCACTCATTCTCTCTCTCCCTCCCTCTCCCTTTTCTCTCTCTCCCCATCTCTCTGGATTTGTCAACTACGTTCATCTCGGCAGCATCTTAGCAGACTGTCTAGAAGAACCCAGACCTTCAGCCAGACAGAGCTGGATTTAAATCAGTCTCAGACACTTACTAGTTAGTGTTTTGGGGCATGTCATTCAGTGTGTCCTAACACTACCAGCTCCTTTTTTTGAGAAAGTTGATGTTACTCATCTTGTGGCAGTGACTCTGAAGGCACAAGTATTTCTTTGTCTCCCCCCAATCCTTGTTTTAAAATGATACGATCAGAGAGCACCCTTGTGTCAGAGCGCTCTGGAACCAGAAGGGACTGTACTGGGAAATGTTCCTAAGCCTGGAGCACAGCAGTTGCTTTATTAGTCATACAGAAAGGAAGGAAATTACTTCATCTTGTTTCCCTTCCCTTATCTCCCCAGTAGCTAGGAGGGCAATGTGGGGCTGGCTGGCCTGGGGGGGGGACAGTGCTGGGCCATAAGGACCTGTTTCACACAGCTCCTTCTCAACCCCGTCCCGGGAGCAGAAAAGGCCACCGTGCCAGACAGACCCTTCAGTGCTAGGATGCAAGGACCCCAGCCACAGAGGAGGAGGAGGCATATCCGTACCAAGTTCCCCCCACTTTCTCCTGCTCGCCTCCTTCATGGTCTTGGGTGTTTGTTTTTCCAATTAATAAAAGCCTGGGCTGTTGGAAATGAGCAAGCATGCCAAGCAGCCCCGGAACCTGACAAGAAGTTACAAAACTCTCCTTCCCTTTTATGCTCTGCCTGCAAGATGCCGGCGTTCAAGGTGAAACCTTCATCAGTAGGACCTGTAGAACTTAGCGGCATGCAGGACACCTGCCTCCCGTGAGGAGTTTCAGTGACATTCTTTGCACCCGAGGCCTATCTGTGGCTCACATCCTTAATTCAGCATCTTCTTCCTTACACCAAGGATGAGGCAGCAGTCAACTTTGCGGAAAGATCTCTTTAAAAGGAAGCGAATAAAACTATCAATGCTAAGTAAAATAGACCACTGTGAAACTTGGGTTCGATCCCATAGGGAAGTGTCTGTGTGATTAACTGCGTTATGTAACAAGACCGCCTTTAATAGCTGGCATGGTTCTTTTTGTTGTTCTAAGGGACAAGCAGCCAAGGCTGAAGCCAGAGCACGTGATATTAGTTGAAAGTGCTGCAGCCTCTGGAAGTGTTCCTCTGAGAGATGTCCAGAATCAGAGCTCTCACTGTGATTTATGGTTGTTCTAAAAGTTTAATACCTTTTACATTTTCAGAGCTATACCCTTCGCTTCCAAAGCCTCTGGGTATGTCTCTGCTGCTTTGAATCCCATATGTTATTTACCCATTCAAGAGGAATATTTTAGAACTGTGCAAAAAAAGGAAGGTTCTGCAGTACTTGATTTTGAGTGATCTCCATGGGTGAAAGGGTTGAGACCATACGGAAGGGCCCACAGCCTTTAGCCAGCTACTTGAGAGAACCCAGCAGAGGGGTCACTGGACAGAATAGTTGTAATGTGGTAGCCCCCCCTCACCAAGGGTAAGCCAGGGGAAATTCCCATCACATCAAGGGCATTGGAAGCTTTGCTATCACAGTCTACAAAATCAGCTGGATGGGAATTACACTCAGTGATGAAGATTGTGATGGAGCCAGGGTGGAGCATCATGGGAGAGACAGTGCAGGGTGGGGGACCAGGAGGAAGTGATGGCAGGCGTCCGAGTGCTTTGAAGGAAACAAAGCCAGCTTCTTTGAAGAGGACTTAGCGTGAAATACACTGTGCGAAGTCTGATAGGCTACGCTGGATACGATGGCACATACCCGTAACTCGTCACAGGAGGCGCTAGAGTGCAGAGTCAAGCCTCAGCTGCAAAGTCCTGAGGTCAAAGGAGACTGTGTGAGGCCCTGCCTCAAAGCCCGACAGTGGATTGGCAGGTTTTGGCACAGGCAAACACCATCTCCACAGTCAGGATAACGATCTCGCCATCATCTTGAAACTTTTCTCATGTCCCTTTGCAATTCCTTTCCATCTCCCCAGGCCCAGGAAAACATGGATCTACTCTCTGTTGTTATTCGTGAGTTTCATTTCCTGCCTTCACCTAAATGCATCTTTGTGCTCCCCATCCCCCCTCTTCCCTTCTGGCTTCTTTCATTCCGCATCATTATTTTGAGACTCATTCAGGTTGAAGTATGTATAGCATTTCATTCATTTGGCTAGACAGCGATATTCCACTGTGCAGATATCCCATACGCTGTTTACCCATTCACATGTTGAGAGAATCATAAATTATGTTGCAGCTGTTGTGGATGAAGCTGCCGAGAAGCACCCCCGTGCATGTGACTGCCTGAACAGAGGTTACTTTTCTCTGTGGTAAATGCTTAGAAGTGCAGTGGGAGGAATGGAGACCTGGCATATATTTAACTTGTTAAGAAACCGTCAGGCTGTCTTTAGAGTAACTTTCCCACTTGATGATCCCCCAGCAGTGGGCAAGAGTTCAGTCACTCCACAACCCTGCCAACATGGTATATAGTTCTCCTTAATTTCAATTTTTTCCCATTGTACTGTGCAACCTACACAATATGTCATCATTAACTAGTCCCAGTGTAGTCTGACAGCTGTGAAGGACCTATTCATCTTAGATAGCTGAGATTGTCCCTGACAAAGGCACTCCATTTCCCATGCCCGGCTCCAGGCAAGCACTACTCCAGCTCTGTGGATGTGACTGCGTTGGATCCTCACGCAAGCAGTGTTTTCCCTTCTGTGCCTGGCAGCCATATTCATCTGAGTTGAGTGGTACTCAGCTGTGGTTTTAATTTGCATTTCCCTCATAACTG
>JADRCD010201837.1:20000-36384 GCA_019843815.1 Montemys delectorum
TTAAATATAACAATAAATACATCTTTGAGCTGGAGTAGGGCTGGAGTGAGTGGAGGTCCTGAGTTCAATTCACAGCAACCACATGATGACTCATAACCATCTATACAGCTACAGTGTACTCATATACATTAAAAAATAAATAAATCTTTTATAAAAAGAAAAGCATTTCAGTAGTAGCTCCCTTTCTCTCCCAAATCTGTCCCCTGGAGAAGGGCCTGGCTGATGGCTTTGAAGAGTCCCAAGGGGCTTCTCTGAGGATGCAGTGTCAGCTCATGACTGATGAGAATAGGAACCTACCCCTGGAACATACACTAGGCAGGGCTAGGCAAACCTCTGCCTGCAGACAGTTACTAGGAAACGAAATCGTGGTTACTAAGCCACGATTAAAATGGAACAGGGTGACATATTGGGAAGGTGGCTTCATTGTTGTGTGAAACTTCTCTTTCAGTCTCTCACATGTATGCACATGCTTCTGATACATGCATATCTTTCAAAAGAAACATGGAAATATAGAAAAATACAGAAAAGGTCAGGAGAAAAATCACACCTAATCCTCATGGCTGTTAAGGGAATTAGCAACATTAATCAGGGTTGAGCCTGCATTATTTCTGAGGTCCTACAGAACGGGCACTAGGACTGTGACCTAGGCTGTTTCCTGCAGCCGTCCATAGGCCTCCTAGGACAGACAACGGTACACAGCCGCAGGCCAGCTGAGCTCTGTCAGCTAATGACTGGAGTAAGCAAGTGACTTTATTTCTCTTGCTTCAACTTCACGGTGATACGTGAGTTTGGCTCAACAGTGGTGTGCAAGCCTATGATGCTTGAGACAGCCCCTAAACAATGTCCATCGTCAGTCTGATTTGCCTCACATTCTGTCGGTGGTGCCTCAAACATGCCTGTACTGTAGGCCCCTGTGAGAATTTGCAGGATTAATGTGTGCTGTTGTTACATTTTACATGAAACGAGGCCCGTATCCACTACTGATAAAAAATATCTTTGAAGTCACTTTCCTCACAAATTGAGATGCCGAGAAGCCTAGGAAAGTGCAAGCTCATCAAGACCAGCAGAACCACAGAGCCAAGCAGGACTCTTCAGTTTGCTTCGCCCTGCTATGTGGCGTATCTTGCACTTTATCAATCTCGTTATTCATTGCATGAGACTGGAGGACTGCAGCCTCTGAATCCATGGCAACTGCCCCAGAAGTAGTTTCAAAAAAAAAAAAAACCAAAAAACCTTAAACTCTCAAAATATATTGGTAGGAGCTGCTGTGCAGGGAATGAGCTGTGAACAAGAGGGACATGGCCCTGTTAGCCTTCCAGCTAACTGCAGCATATGCCACATTCCTCTGCCCGAGGTGACGTGTGTCCCTCCTGTCTGCTTTGCTTGCCTTCTGTCCGACCGTATAATGTGCAGTTGTCATAGGTTTGGAAGCGAGCCGTTTGGCTAATGTGGATGCTCTGAGACTTTGATCTTCGTGGCGCCTGATTCCAAACGCAGGTGTTAATGGAACTGTGTTTGCTCTCAAGTGTTTCTTTTATTTATTCATTTATTTTGTTCAGGGCTAGAGTCCTGTTACATTTGCAATCAGTTAAAATATATAAATCTGAATGCAGATAATACACATGCATGCATACAGGCCAAACCCCCATACACATAAAATAAAGCATGTCTTTAAAACAAAGCAGACAAACAAATAAAACCGCCAACCCCTTCCTCTTCCGGGCTGCACCTAAGCCAGGTTGAAGATATTCAGTACCTCCATGTTTGTTTAAACAAAACCTCAGGATAGTCTATTACATTTATCCCAAAACAAGGTAAACCTTTCTACTACCATTTCATCGACCTTTGGAGATCACTTGATTGTCAATCACAACATCAGCATCCCTTCCAGCTTTAGAGGGTAACACGTTAAGAAGCCTACCTTTAGAGATGGGGTAGGGTACTGCCTCCATCAGAGAAATGGGCATTGATGCCTGAAGTTAACAGTGTTCTCAGCACTGCTCATGGTCCTGCTTCTTTTAGGAGGCTGCACGCTAATAGAGAAAGCATCAATCCACTGGAGTTGCTTCATAATTTATAGTGATGTTGTGGTTTCTCAAACCACCTCTGTAATGGCCATTGCCTGAAAATCAGCAGCAGAGATCTTATACAGGGCTATGGGGCCAGCTTGTTTTCTTTAGTCTGGATATCAGTCTACATGTTTATGTATTTTATTCAGAAGATTAAAACATGGCTTAAAGGAATATTTAAACAATTTTTTTTTTAAATCTAGAGAGTAGTCACTAATGTGAAATAGTGTAATTTCTCTATTTTGAAAAAGAGAAAAAAACTCAGATCTGTATGCCCAGATGATGTAACTTCCACATACGGGATCTTTAATGTCTTCTGCAGATCCCCTGGGGAGGAGTGGTGTGGACCTCATGACTGGTTGAGGAGACCCACTGCCTGCAGACCAGCCAGCAGTGGGCACTAGCACTAAAAATGTCTGTCGGTCACCTCCGGACTCTAGGGAGCCAGCAGGCGCCGTGGAACTTAGTCTCTCAACAACTGCACTGTGTCTTTTAAGTTTCAAATGTGGTTTTAAAGGACATGGTTCCATGAAGCCAACAGTTGTGGCACTGTGACTGTGACCTATTCACATTAGAGGCAGGCTCACCCTGGCCCCCTTGGGCTGTAGCCATTTCTGTCTTTATGAGCCCCTCCTCCGTAAGATAATAAAAAAGTAAGTTTATGATAGTTAGTGAAGGTGAACATGGTGATGTTATTTATTTGGATATTTCACTCACCTAATGTCCATTTTTCCTCTAATTATGAAGATTAAAAAATGACTTTTTGTTGTTCTCCCAAAAGTATTCTGAGCTCTTAGTGCTGTCCCCACCCTGCCGATGAGGAAGACTACTCCCTTTTTCCTTTTACATTTTTCTTTTTAGATTTTACTTCTGAATTATAATGTCCTTGTTTTTAATGAAAAGAAAACAAACAAGCAAACAATTCCTTACCCCAGAGAGCAGCTATGCTCACCCGGGAAAGCGGCTGCGAATTTGATAGGAATGTGTTAGGCTGTCGGATCTATATCACTTCATTTTTCTGAATAAGAGATTTTTTTTTTAATTGGCAACAAAAAACAACCCAAAATGCATGCTGTTTATGTACCTGGTTCAAATCTGCCTGGCTGGCCCCAAGCGCCTGTAGTTCTTGCCAAACGTCTAAGCACAAACGCCTGACTCAGCGTTTTCTTGCGCGCTGCTTCCAGCATCGTGCAGTGATCATGACCTGTCAACTTCTCAGTCTCACTCCCAGCCTTCTCTGGAGTGATATAAAGGCATGCGCATCTTTTCCAGCACCCGGCAGCATCGAAGCTAAGTGCTACAAGAGCAGCTGTTAACTCCCATTCATCTCACTTCTCATGGCTTTCCCATATAAATTCTGCATGTGCATTTAGAGGAATCCAAGCTATACTGAAAAGAAAAAGGGAAAAAAAAATCCCTACAAAATATCATCATCAAGAGAACATCTGTCCACGCATGGAAATGTTGGATGGATGGATGGATGGACGGGTGGACAGACAGATGGACAGGTGGACAGGTAGATGGATGGATGGATGCATGCATGGGTGGGTGGATGGACAGATGGACAGATGGACGGGTAGACAGGCGGATGGATGGATGGATGGATGGATGGATGGATGGACGGACGGACAGATGGACGGATGGATGGGTGGACAGGTGGATGGATGGATGCATGGGTGGATGGGTGGATGGACAGACAGACAGGCAAAGTGAAATGGGGTGTTTTTAATAGAAGAGCAGTCAGGAGCTTTATTGTAGACTATAGGAGCTGCAGTTACAGCCAACAAGAGATGTAGTTACTGACTAGCAGATAGTCTAGAAAAGCCAAATTACATGATATGCGCTCTTTTGAAAGTTTAAAAATTACTACTTAACTTTCTCAAACTCACCCAACGTCTCAGTTAGGGTCACTACTGCTGTGATGAAGCATCTTGACTGACAGCAGCTTGGGGAGGAAAGGGCCTAGTTGGCTTCCTCTTGGAGATCACTGTTCAGCATCAAGTCTGGGCCCTTTCTCATCAATCACTAATCAAGAAAACACCCTGCAGGCTTGCCTATAGCTGGATCGTACACAGGTATTTCCTTACTTGAGGTTTCCTCCTCTCCATTACTCTAGCTTGTGTCAACTTGACATGAAGTTAGCCTCTCCTTCCTAAGATAGTGGGGGCGGGGAGGATGCTGAATGAGAACGAATTCTGACCTTTGAATAAACATTTCTTCATAGTAAGAAATGCTATTTATTTCTCCTTATAAAGTTGGGAGAGGAGTGAAGAACTTTCCTCGTGGGCTTTGTATTTTCTAGTTGTTTCTGTGGTGGAGCTAGTGTTGCTGTTCAATTCGCTACCCCTCTGGAGTGACACACACACACACACACACACACACACACACACACACAAACAGCGACATACATGAATGTTGAGCCAAGGCATTCTTTACAATCACTCTTTTCCCCCAAAACATCAGGGGAGGGACTGCAGTATACAAAGCATTGTTCTGGGTACCTGGGTGCATCACTGGGCAAATGGACAGAGCTCCATTTGCTCAACCAGGGTTGACAAGTTGACGGCTCTAGGGACATTAAGCAGGGCCAGGGAGGGGGGACCACAGCAGCACAGAGACAGTGGGTGAGAGGTTAGAAGGTCATAGGTGGGCAAGGGAAATCTCAGAGGAAGTGGGAACTGCATCTGAGAGCTGTGCAGGTAGAATGGCAGCTGAGAAGCCACACTTGACAAAGGAAGTCCCACAGAAAGGAGATGGCTATGGTAAAGCTGTGGTCTCAGGGCAGAGCTCAAGGAAGGAGAAACCCGCTGTGTCAGGGTCCTGGTGAGGCTGTGGAAGGTGTGGCTCCCCAAGAACTTCTAAAAGTTCTTATACAGTTTTGAAAAAGAAAAAACTGTAGCAAATATTCATCTCACTGGTTTTTTTTTTTCCTTCAGAAGGTATGTGGTCTCTACAAACAGAAATAATTGATTAACCAAAACTCATTCTGAAGAGCCTGCACAGCATGCTTCTATTTTAACAGCCATATAAGGGGATATAGTGCTAAATGATTAGTGGTGGACTTAATGAGAACTCAAAAATCACAAGGTCTGAGGAACATAACAAAACCACTTCTGAAAGACAGTGCCACATTACAGCCAAGTGAAGCCTTGGGTGCCATCTGGCTCTATCTTTTACAAATGAACTGTCTGGGAAATGCTAAGTGACTTAGCCCATGCTACCTGGTTACCTGGTGACAGGCTCATCTTTCGAGACTGCCCAGGCCTGCTAGTCCAAGGCCCAGAGCTTATCCACCCCAACTCCTGCCCAGTTACTTTAGTGAAAATTCAGTTATTAATGACAGTCACATTGAGCTTCCCAGACTTGACAGTCAAATCCAAGTTTCCATCACAGTAAGTAGGATGTATTCGTGTTTTGCAGTATGGCCTTCATCTTTGGAGTATACTGGAAATTGGTTTCAGGAAGATCAAATAGCTGATTCCTCTGCCTCTCTGGGAACACGGGTGTCCTTTGTGGTTGCCCGTTAGAACAAAGGTTGCTAATTGGCTTGCTTTTCAAGATGTTTTTCTTTTCTCACAGTCTCTGCTGCATTCTGAGTTGCCCTGGAGGAAAAAGATGCCAGAGCACAGTATAGACATCGATAGTCCCTTACCAGCATCCACTCACCTGATGGCCCTCCCCAGCATCCACTCACCTCATGGTCCCTCCCCAGCATCCACTCACCTGATGGCCCTCCCCAGCATCCACTCACCTGATGGCCCTCCCCAGCATCCACTCACCTCATGGCCCTCCTCAGCATCCACTCACCTCATGGTCCCTCCCCAGTATCCACTCACCTCTTGGTCCCTGCCCAGCATCCACTCACCTGATATCCCTCCCCAGCATCCACTCACCTGGTGGTTCCTCTTCAGTATTCACTCACCTGGTGGTTCCTCCTCAGTATCCACTCAAATGAAGGGAAAGTAGTCAAAAGCAAAAATAAACCCTGACTCCAAATCACCAACAGCATATAAAATAACACACAGACAAACAAAAATTTGAGAAATGTCAGGCAGGGAAAGGTCTCTAGAAACCTTTCATCTTGCATATATCAAACCCCTACCCACTAACCACCAACCATCTCCCCCCCTCCCCACCCCCCCGTCCCAGCAGCTACTCTGCTCTCTGCCTCTGTGACCATGACAATGTTAGGTCCTTCCTATGAATGGAACCACCAGGTGCTTGTCCTTCTGTTGGAGAGGCAGTGTTTATTTAGCACAGTGTCCTCAAGATTAGCCCATGTTATAACATGTCAGAATTTTATTTCTTTAGAAGGCCAAATAATATTCTACTCAAAATGTTGGATAACCAAGTTGGTACCAGAATTCTCCAAAGCAACACTCCCAACCACAAAATAGGAGTAAGGTCTATAAACTTGAAAATTATGCAAGGGGGATAAAATTGTTTGTGTAGCATAAAGGTATGTTTATAATTCAAAAGCTTGATGTTGAATAGTATGAAATAATATAGAACTGGTTCTCTAAATATAAAGACATTGTTCTAATGGGGACAATAGACAGTCTTGACCTGAAAGTACTCAGAGACTACAACAACTGTGAACATCTCTTGTAAAAAATTACCTTGTGATTGTCGTGGGAAATATTAAAAAATAAACACACCAACTTTCCGCAGGGCTAGACCATGCTTCCACACTCCTGCCGGTCTGCCATCTCTCCAGTGGAGGTGAGGGTGGGGGGAACTGAGTTCCTCTTGCTACCACATACCCCATGGTCATCACAATACTCAGTACCCCGGTAGAATCAAGACTCTTAATGCTTAATTAACCAATCAGATATATGTATCAATAATATCACAATTTACAAGATGCCAATACAATAACAACAGAGCCAATTGATAAAGATAAAAGCTTTATCCCAATATTTCTTTTTCTTTTTTTTTAAGATGTATTTTATGAGTACACTGTAGTTGTCTTCAGATACACCAGAAGAGGGCATCAGATCCCATTACAGATAGTTGTAAGCCACCATGTGGTTGCTGGGAATTGAACTCGGGCTTTGGAAGAGCAGTCAGTGTTCTTAACCGCTGAGCCATCTCTCCAGCCCCTATCCCAATATTTCTAACCTTGTAAAATCATAGCTACTTGTGACTGGAAAACGCCGTGCAGGTACACGTCCGCAGCCGTCTTCCTTCTCCTCCTACTCTGAGCTGCTCTCTACGACTCTTAGTTCCGCCTCCCTTTTCCCTCTCCAGTCACAGGCCTCCCACTCCTCTAATGTGATTGGACAGAGAAAAATCCTGAAACACGTGATAAAATGACCATTTGTCACACATCAAAACTACAGACACAGAAACAGGAGAGTCATAGTTGAAAACCCGTCGCAACCCAACAGCAAAGGGTACAATCCTGTTGCCCTCACCCAGGGTGGGGCATGGGATGTAGACTATCACCTGAGAATCAGGAAGACACCAGGCGCCCTGCAAAAGCAACAAAAATCAAACGTTGTGAGGGGCAGAAGGGAGGAGGCACAGTGTGCATTCCAGATTGTTGCAGTCAGAGGGTTTCCCCAACCCTTCAAGTGTTTATAATCTTTTTCCTCGGTATCGTTGTGTTAAGTATTAACTGTAGGTTGTGAGCACAGTCAGGGTCTTATCTTCCAGCATAACTAGAAGCAGGTGGTTGAGGAACTTTAATGCCGTTGAGATCTAGCTACCTTCCCGCACAGCACGTAAGGAGGAGTCCAGGTGGGACAATGGACGACTTGATTTCTTTATACTTTTTGTGGGTTTTGATTTTTTTTTTTTAATGAGCTCAAGTTTTTATAAAATCACTCCTATTTTTATAAAACCAATAACATCGTTGCTGTTGATGTATTGAACAGCCGTAACATCTTCATTATTCAGAGTGCCATGTGATCCTTTTTAAGTTGCAGAAGTGACTCGCTCTTCTGCGCTGCCCTAGAGTCTCAGTTGATGGTTCGGGAGTTGATGCCTCGGGAGTCAGAGGCAAAGGCTGTGGGACCCACCGCTCTTCTAGCGGGATCTTTTGTCTTCTTGTTGAATCGGAAAGTAAAGCAGGGGCTGGTGACTGTGGAGTACACTAAGTAAATTGTGATGCAGCTGGCCAGCAAGTGTCATACAGATGCTGTGGCACATGTGTCCCCGCCTAACCTGCAGTCAGTGCCTTCATCTTGAATGCTTGGAGTCCCTCAAACTGCCCTTGGCCTCCGCCGCCATGCGCACTCCAGTTCCTCCACCTTTGCATTTGCACCTTTCCCTTAGGAGGGGCTGGACTACCCTCTTTACCCAGCATTCTCTTGTTCAGCGACTAGCTTTAGCTTCTTCGCTCTGTGGCTCACACCCAGTTAGACCCCTGGTAGACCGTCTATGGCGGTGCAGTGCATAGTTACAGCCATGCACTGGCACTCTTCATAGGAGGAGGCAATCGGAATCCTGTTTAGGAAGTGTGAGGTCAAGCTCTCCTCAGCACCTACTCCTTCCTACTCTGCGGCCCTCTGGCTTGGCTGGGGTGGTGAGACCTCTCCAATGGCCTCCGCTTTCCTCTGCCATCACATCTTGCCTCTTATGGCTTGCTTTTTCCTCAGGGAGGCGGGATGCTCTGGTTTCTTGCTTCTGTACATTTTCAGGGTGATATTTTATATTGAGGCCACCAGGAGAGAGGAGCTGTTGGTTTGGCCTCGAGCGCCCCACACCCCTTCAAGGGGAGCAGCACTCACAGCTTGGAGTAGCACACTGCTGGCCCCCAGGCTGGTATTGAGGAGAGTGGCTTTCAGACAGAGCTCTTGATATGATTTCTGACAAAAAGAGTCAGGAGTTTAAAAAAAACAAAAAACAAAAAACAAAAAAACAAAACTTGTGACAAAACAGTGTATCTGTGAGCATGATACACGTTTGTCTGTTTGTCTGTCTGCATACACAGGAAGAGGAAATGGGTGACTATCCATAGATTTTTCTTCCCGGCAGCTTTTCCCAGATCTTCTGCAGTGAACACTTTTCAGAGATGCTAAATGGCACCGTTCAGCCCACCAAACCCAGCAGTACAAAACAACCGGAATAGTCGCCCCGCCCCATTCTCAGTTCTTCCCTATCTGAGGTGCTTGCCTTATTCAACTTCCTGTTCTTTTCCTCCTCAGGTGACTGGATGTCTGGAATCCCCTCACACATCCTCAACAGCTCCCCATCAGACCGGCAGATTAACCAGCTGGCCCAGAAGCTAGGCCCAGAGTGGGAGCCCGTGGTGCTGTCTCTGGGACTGTCCCAGACTGACATCTACCGCTGCAAGGCCAACCATCCCCACAACGTGCAGTCGCAGGTGGTGGAAGCCTTTGTCCGCTGGCGCCAGCGTTATGGGAAGCAGGCCACCTTCCTGAGCCTACACAAGGGCCTCCAGGCAGTGGAGGCTGACCCCTCGCTGCTCCAGCACATGCTGGAGTGACCTGACCCCTACCACTTGCTGGGGCGTGGGTTCCCAAGTCACACAGGCTGAACCGGACTTTACTCAGCAGGTGCCTTTGTTCTGGGCCAGTGTTTTTCTTTCCAGTGATCCTGAGATGGAAAGAGAACATCTGGATTCTACTCAAGATTACACCGTCCATCTCCCACACTGGCCCAGCAATCCATTGGCTTTAATTGCTTGAAGACTGCATTGTTGTAACTACAGTCTTGAACTTCGTGGCTGCCCTTTAACGTAAGGCCAGAAAAAAAAAAAAAAAAAACACAAACCAAAAATAAAATCATGCTACAGCATCACAGGCAGGTGTCCTGCATACAAGGCAGCCACACTTATGGTGCCTGGAGACTGGACTGTGGACTTAGCTCTTCATAATTATGATGACAATAAAAAGTGAATTGTGGTGTAGAATATGCCTCTTTCATGAGAAAATATTGTATTATACACATATACACACACACATACAAACCACTCTTCTGTTGCATAGATAGAGGGTGTAAAATAATGGGAGTGGAACAAGATTGATAGCAGCCATGCAACGATGGAGATTAAATAACTCAGGAAGGATGCATAGATTAAGCATGAGACATCGAAGCTCCCTGCGGAGGCCAGGGAGAGAACGGAAGCCCTTCATCTTAACAGATTGCGTGAAGAATCACTGTCCATTTATTAAAGGCATTGGATCAGAGACAAAGGGGCTCAATGTTTCCCTTGAGGCCTGAATGGCTGAAGGTGTTGGGTTCCTGAGGGGAGTCATGGGTTGTCCAGCCTGTCATTAACAGCACAGTGTTAGCCAGACAGGTATACATATTTGTAATCCCATCTAAGAGACTGAAGCGGGATGACCACTCAAGGCCATCTTGGGCTGCGTAGTGAGTTCCAGGACAGCTTCAACTATTAGCAAGACCCCCATCTCAAAGCAAATAAACAAAAACTTACCAGGCAGAGTTTCCAGGGCATGTGCATTTGTGTGTTCTCAAGTGGACCTCTCTGCAGTCCTGTGAGGCACATATGCAAGGGTTGTTGGCCCCTTCTTTCCAGGCAGCAGGACCTGTGTAGGCTAGCCTAGAACACGGTTCTCCTGTGCACAAGTGGATTAGAGGCAGGCAGGCAGGCAGGCAGGCAGGCAGGCAGGCAGGCTTCTTTCAGAGAAAGACATAAAAGGCTCTTGTAGGGGCTATGGGTATAATCTAGTTGGTAGGGTGCTGACCTAGCACGCTCAAATCCCTGAGTTCCATCTTAGCAGCTCATAAACTGGGTGTAGTGAGGGCGAGCCCATGATCTCAGCGGTATAGAAGGTGAAGGCAGAAGGATCAGAAGTTCAATGTCATCCTAATCTCTATAGTGAGTTCAAGCCCAGCTTAAGCTAGGTGAAACCCAGTCATAAACAGAAAACAAACAGAAAAGCCCACATTAAAGATGACAAGTAGACATTTCCTTTATCCTTTGCGATGACTGCAGAGCCCAGGTTTTAATGCTATAGAATTTCTAAGGAAATAAGAGTATACTGCCTATCTCCCTCCATCCAAGGACAAGCCTATAAAGAGGTAGCAGTTACCATGAAACAGGTGCTCGGAAAGGTGGCAGTGGTGTGTGATGTCCTTTTTGGCATCTGGTACCCTCTGTTCCTTTACCAAAGAGACCAATTGTTCCCCAGTCATTCATTCAACAATGCCACCTCCAAAGCACTGTATACTACCCATATCCTCTCTCATGTTCCTTCCTGTGGTCGAGTCAATACTTCATTATTTCATAAAGCTCATACTTTTGGCCACATCTCTGTACCCAGGGATAGACGGTTCTTCAGTAGAACCTTCAATAAACCATTTATCATTTTGAACTTTGAACATATTGCTTTACCATATCCCCCTGGGATTCCCAGGAGCGAGTTGTCTTGGCTTCTGTTCTCACAATTCAGTTCCACTTATGGCTGGATGAACAGGGCTGGGCTCCACGGCAGCTAGCTCGTGGAGGTCTGATGCTTAGCTGCTTCCTCTTGCCGTTTGTAATGAACCTCTCCTGCTCAGGGATGCTCCTGTGCTGTCAGTAATGAGGGATGGTGAAGAACAGGGCTGTAGAGGGCTGATGTTGGAGGGGTTAGTAGAGCTCTGCCTTACTACCCTTAGAAAGCAGGGTGATGCCACACCTTGCCCCTGCCCACTTCCTGCAGAAGCCCTTAGGAGTAGAGCCAGCCAGCTGAATCACTGCATGCCTCTGTGCTTCATCTCATCTGTCTACTTCCCAGGAGGCTGGGAGCGAGCCCACCAGGATGTCATGTGTTTTTGTACAGAAGATTCTGCAACTTCAGAGACCTTCTGCCCCAAACAAAATTCTGCATGTGCTTGGTGGGACAGCAGGGGCTTGAGGCCCTAAAAGCAGCAAAATGGTGTCCTTTCTTTCTGTGTGTGTGTGTGTGTGTGTGTGTGTGTGTGAGCACTTTCAACATTTTAAAATGTGTAACTTCTATTGAATTTTCTCAATGCAAATAAAGTGCATGCCTATGTTAGTTCGAAAGCCTAACAATGAATAAAATGAGAGAAAGTAAGAGTCTCCTTGTGTTCACTGCACTCAGTCAGCTTTGCTCTGCTCTTCGTCAGTATCTTAGTTAAGCCTGAGCACCCCTTCTGCAGCTGGAGTAGGATTGCCCTGTAAGGTTCTTTTACACTTGGCTTTCTTAACTTAACACACAGCACTTGTTCCAGTGCCAAAGGACTTTACAACATCCTTTGCTCTTAGAGCACACTTGTAAGTGCTATCATTTTGGCAGCACCTTTGAAGAGATTAAAGGCACTTAGCTACTACCAACCACTTTCCCTAACAGGGAGTTTGCTGACATTGCAGTTCTTGCTTGACCTCTCCCAACCCATCCCACCCGCAACCAATCTGAGCAAATTATTGTTCACTGCCCTCACTGTGCACCTTACATCCTCCAAAAGCAAAGCTTAGCATGTCTGGACTCTGAGCTTTTCCCTTTGCTCCAAGATGTCCTGTCCACTGTACTACATCTAATTACCGTTGTGTTTCTTTTCTTCAGGAGAATGTTAGGGGGAGGGACAGTAAACACAGAAGCTGCACATGGCCTCTCTGCTTCCTGAGGATCTATACACAGTTGACCGGAGGGGAGAGACTGGTATTATAGTTGTCACCTGTAAGTGTCCCTGTAAGTAACTTCTCACTGTTGTTCTCGGAAGTAGTCCCAGTAAAACGCATACTTGTACCAGCCCAGATTTGTTTTGGGTGGAGTGGTTTTCTTGGTCTGTCATCTTTAGATGCCCTATTTGAGACAAACAGACATTTGCTCACATCTTTCCGGAAAAGCTAAATGTGGCGCATATGGAGAGGTTAATCTCATTTCTGTTAATTGAGGACATTAAAAGTAACAAACAAAGACACAAGCCCTACTCTCTGGAGCTCACGGCCACATGAGACAGCCACAGACCTCTAATCACAACATGATGAGACAATTCCACGCCTGAGCACTGAGGCCAGTGGGAACAGAGCAACAGGACCCCCTCTGGCTTTCTCTTCACGGGGTAGGAGGCTGGGAGAGCAAGAAGGCTCCATCACTCAGATAAATCACTCCGCCTTCTTCTTGGGCAGGTTTATTCACATGTGCACAGTAACTGGTCTATGGGTGCAGAGAGACTCCCAGAGGTAAAAAAGATAAACTGTACCTACAATGGATGTTGGCAAAGGAAATGTCTGAGCTGAATTATTTTGGCTACTGAGTTTTGTTTTGTCTTGTTTTTTCTAATATTCTTTATCAAGCCAGGGTTCCCCAAAATGTTAGGGAAGGCCCCTCCTCCTTCTGGGGCTTGTACAGCGGCTGGAAGTGTGCAGCCCTAGGGACTCTCAGGATAAGGAAATATGAACCGGCGGCACACTGTAGAGCATGTCCAGGATCTGAGTAGGAGCCTGATCTAACACTTGGCTCTCATTAAATGAATCCCTACAGTCGGGGCACAAATTCTTGCTGGTTACAAAACTTTGCAAGTTACTGGAGATCCAAAGATAAATAAGACATAGTCTCTGCCCAGCAGAATCTCAGCCCGCCGGGAAGGCAGACATAACAGCCAGCGACTAAGACATTCTGAAGAGAAGGGAGCCATTAAGTTGGCCACAGAGGAGGTGACACTTTGGCTGAGCTCTTGTAAGCCCTGCCCAAGTTAGTGTGATGCCCCCCCCCCTTAGGGGATATTAGGAGACACCAGAAATCCATTTAATGTATTCTTTATCCAGTTTGACAAATGGCACTCCTTTCATATGTCTGCAAGATGCATATGCCTCCAAAATGCTCTCTCAAAGCCATTAGAAACTAAACACTTTGACAAATACCATCCTGTTCCATACCTCTAGATAGCAGTGGCATGGCCAGCCACAGTAGGATCAGGATCAGACTTCAAGGGTTTAGGTATCAGGCATATCTGAGAGTGCTTTTTATAGCACCCTCGGCCCCGTCTCCTCCGCCCCAACACTCGTACAAATTCAAAATAGATATTGCAGCATGCAGGGAATGTTTTTAATATAATGTCTGTTTACTTCCCTGAACTATAAACAGCTGAGAGGAACAGGAATGTCTGTCTTGTTGGCATTTACTGTTCTTATAGGAAAATTAAAGTCTCTCAAAGACACAGTTCAGTGAGCCAATTAGACCTGTCTCTGCTTTGTTAAACTCAGGAGAAACATATGGCAGTGATTCTAGTAGCTATTGTTCATTCAAAGCATCAGCTATGAAATCCAGGTTTGAATGCTAAGAAAGAAAAAGCAGATTCAATATCTTGGCAATAAGCATGTATTTCCATCTCATTTTCGTATTTTATCTCTAGCCAGTGCTGTTTTGGGTGTCACATTACATTCTTGATGGAGAGTATTTGCAGAAAATATGAAACGGGTTGGATGTCATGAAATAATTATTCCTCTTGCTCTTGGTGACACTTAACCGTCCCTGTTTCTAAGAGACAAATTGGTGTTGTAAGCACCTTGCCAGTGCCAATGACTTCGAGGTGACTTAGCTCAGTGCTCACCCCAGATGAGGCTGGATGCCTCTGCATGGCCAAGCTGGAAATAGATGGCAATGAACTCGCCCCTCTGGAACACCCTTTGACCAAAGAAGAGGCATCTGCGTAGGGGATATGTCTTTGAAGGCCCAGAACATCTGCAGTAGAAATGGTTCTTCTCCATTCAAGGGCAAAAATTTCAAGTATTAGAAAATGGTAGAGACTTTCTTCAGAAAAATACCCATGAGCACTTGCATACTCTGATATACACAGATGCAGGCATGTACATGTTGACATTTAATCTTGAAGAAATTTTCAGTATTTCTGAATCCAGTTCATTCTTCCCAAGGACTCTTCATGTGAATCCTGGTCCTCCTGCACCAAACTATTCTACCAAGAATATATATATATATATATATTTGTCTTAAATAATATTGGGAGACCTTGAGTTCAGTAGAGTGGAGCTGTTTGTATTGGATTACACAAGGGTATAAATCACTGTGAAGTTGTTGAGATAAAGGTAGAATCATTTATCTAAATCAAGATCTTTATATAACTGACCACAGATCTTTTCTCTGATGGGACTCTTAGGCTGGTGGCCCTCCTGAACCCACCTCTTGGCAAAGAAGAGTTTACAGCGGGAAAATGTACGACGGTCTCTGCCTCCAAGGGACTTCCTGCCTCCACCTCGTCTCTTTAGAACCAGAACTCCTCAGCAAGGAAGAAATGAGTGTTTTATGCTTAGCACACTGAGAATGGTTGGTTTCATGGGGGAAATCAGAGAAAACAGAGCCCCATTTACTTCATATACTGGGAAATTGTTCCTAACAATATCTTTTTGTGCCACCATCTGCTTGAATCTCATTTCCTTCAGCTTCTGGGAGCAGTTATTTTTCTGCTCGGGAAGCTAAGCTCTGTGCTAACTTTCTGCTGAGGGAGTGGACTCTTTGATCGTCTGTTTTCTGTCGTCAAGACATCGTCTGTCACTCAATATTGTCATCTCCTGCTTCCCAGGGGACATCTTATGTTAATGGCTATAAATAAACCCCAACACTCCCTTTCTGAAAGTGTGAATAACAAACCGTACTGTGCTGGTCAGTCAGGATATGATATTGCTCAGGCTCAGGGTAAGAACATTCACTGAGGAGGAATAGAGTCTGGGTTTTTGGAGGGAGATAAGTAAAGCCATCCATCATTTGTGGGTTTCATGGGAGTCAGGAAGAAGGATGAGGCTAGTTTTAGAGTACACAGAGCCTGGTGGTCCTTTGCAGTTAGTCAATTCCCACAACTAAAAAGGATGAAGTATTCTTTAGGCATCCTAGCTTTCTCAGGGCAGGGGATGTACGTTCAACATTGTCAGGCCCCATTTTTGTTCATTTTGTGATACTGGCCTTTGCTTTGGGAAGTGACCACGATACCAGTCCCTCCCAGCTTCCTCTGAATCCATGGATAAAAGACATACACACAGTTCTTCATTTTCAACTTTCCTTCTTGGCACAATTGTTGGGCGCTACTATCTCCCACTTGGAAAAGCGTGCCCTTATCAACACTCTTAGTTCCACTCCCTCCCCCCTCCCCCGCTGCCTGCCCTAAACGTTAGTGGCTAGTCCCGTCTAGCCCCTGCCAAACATCCATGCTCACTCACCTGTAGTAGTGGCCACAGGCCTCAGCTCCTCCCAAGACCTCGCATGCCTGCTGGGTTTTCCTCTTTCCAAAGCATGGGGAACTTGGCTTAATCTTAACCTATCACCTTTCACTTTATAATTACTACTGCTCTCGGTGGACACAAGGCTTGGATAAAGTTAACAGTGGTAAAAGTAAGTTTTGTTGCTGTTGTTTTGCTATTTTTT
>JADRCD010201838.1:0-36822 GCA_019843815.1 Montemys delectorum
AATACCTCCCATGCTTAAGCTGCTTAGCAAACATGTTGCTTGTGAAGTTATAATAATCTTATGAGCTATGTATGAATCACCCCTGGTTACAGATGATCGGCTGGAGGTTCAGGGAAGGCTCAAATAATGTGTGTACATTTGCATGGCTGTTTGGATGGAAGCCCAGATCTGAGCTCAGCAGCCCGCCTCTGGCATACATACTTTGTTTCACCCTGTTCAAAGCTCACCCTCACAGGCATTAGCAACTTCTTTAAATCCTAGGAAATAAGCTCGGAAAAACAAAAAGTATGTTCATTCTCTGGCTGCAGACTGAGAAGTCGACAGAGGCTGGGTGACATCGGTGCAGAGGGCTTTGCTCCTTCATGTATGCACCATGATGTGGGTGCTGAGAATAAAATCATGCTCTAGAAGAGGAGACCGTGCTCTTAATCACCAATCCATCTCTCCAGCCCCCTTCCTTTGACTACTTTGGCCTTAAGGCAATGACTGTTGTGGGGCTGAATTATATCTTCATACTATTCTGCTAGTTCAAGTCCTTAGGATGTGTGACTCCATTTGGAAATTAAGTCTTTATAAATGATCAAGACAGAGCTATTAGGGTAGGCCCTAATCCAATGTGGTTTTCATTTTATTGTTTTTTATTTTATTTAGTTCTATTGTAGGAGGGGGACGGTATACATGCTCACTGCCCAAGCGTGAAGGTCAGAGAACAGCTTCCATCATGCAGGTCTTAGTGAATGGAACTCAGCTCTTCAAGCTGGGAGACAAATGTGTTAACCTGCTGAGCCATCTTGCTCACCCCTAGCTGAATAGTATGAAGATACAACTCAACCCTCAACAGTCATTACCTGTAGGCCTAAATAGTCAAAGGAAGGGGCTAGAGAGATGGATCGGTGGTTAAGAGCACTGTCTACTCCTCCAGATGATCTGGGTTTGATTCTCAGCACCCAGATCTTGGTTCACACAAGGCTCTCTAAAAGGAAAATTTGAACACAAAGAGAGATGGGTACATGTGCAAGGCCAGCACCATGTGAATATGTGATAGAGATCCATGCATTTCTAGGCAAAGGATTCTAAGCTTGCCAGACAGAAGCTAGAATCATAGTATGCAACAGACTCTCCTACAGCCCAAGCAATAGCTTGGGCTCACCCCCTCCCTCACAATAGCCCACCCTCATCCCCTACCCCACACCTGCCCTGCAGTATCTCCATCATGGACTTCAAGTTTTCTGTTGTCAAGCATATAGGGAATTCTCTTAGTTATAGCAAATAAACAAGATAAACTCCAAGTAAGTCTTACAGTCAAGGCGTTTTACCTTGGGACTTGTTTTTAGACCTCACACACTAGCACACACAGGCACACACACACAAAGTTTGTGACACATGTTGAGATGAATGCTTAAATATAACATAATGATGAAATATGCTTCCAGAGAAACGCGGCTTTGAAGTCGCAGCAGAGACTGGGGGGTATAGGATTTACTTTGCAGAAGTATATTTTGTCAGGGTTGGAGTGGTGACTCAGCAGTTACGGGCACTTGCTGCTCTCACAAAGGACCAGGGTATTTGATTCCCAGCACCCACCTAGTAGCCATCTATCATCTGTAGGCTTGCACCTCCTGCACACACAGATGTGCGGGCAAACCCTCACACACATAAAACAAATAAATAAACAATTTCCAAAGAAGACATCTGTTTTGCAAGTAACCTGCCAGGTGTCCTCAGTGCGGGATATAGCATCACAGGATTCCGGAACTCAAAGGACAACGTTTGATAGAATCATCACACGGTTACAGGGCTGTTCTATCATTGAGTAAAGCAGCAGGTCAAGCTCACTTAAGGAGGAAGAGATTCAGGGGATGTAAAAAAAATTTTTCCCACTTCAAGGAAAAGAATAAGATGCCCACCCTCTCATTATCATTCCTTCTGTCATCTGAGTTCCTATAGATGGCATCACTACACATACCCACACCCAGACATGCTCAGCCTTGCGCAAGCTGAGCTAATAGTGTGTGTCAGACAAGATGCATCATTTGGTGGAGTAGAATTTTTGCAAGGAAGCGGGTTTTGAGTGCTAAACTACATTTCCCAGTATCCTTTGCATCTAGAAAGGGATCATATGCCTGAACTCTGACCAATGGAATGTGGATAGAGTATATAACATTTTTTCCATTAGTCTAGTTCTTAATTATATATCTTTTATTTTAAAATTAACATTTATTTGTAATTATGTGCCTGTGTATGTGAGGGCAGGTGCTATGGGCCAGAGACATAGGATCCCCAGGAGCTGCTGTAAGACAATGGTGCCAGGAACCAAACTTGGGTCCTCTGGAAGAACTGCACACAAGCTTAACCACCGAACCATCTCTCCAGACCCTCAGCCTGGTTCTTATGGCCTACTTCATGTTAGATGTCTACCTTTGTCAAGACCTTTATGTCTTTGTTATTATTAGAAAGCTGCCAGCAGACTAAGAAACAGAAAATAAATTCTGTCTGGTGGCAGAAGGCATGGTTTGTATTCAAACGTTACCTTTCAGAGGTACCACTGAGAGGCTGGAGAGGCAGCTGGCTCGGCAGTGAAGAGCACTTGCTGCTCTTCCAGAGGACCAGATCTAGGCCTCAGTATCCACATCAGATGGTTCATAACTGCCTGGAACTCTAGCTCCCACACCCTCTTCTGGACTCTAAAGGCATCACTACACATACCCACACCCAGACACATAATTTTTGGGGGAGGGGGCGGAGGTTCGAGACAGGGTTTCTCTGTATAGCCTTGGCTGTCCTGGAACTCACTCTGTAGACCAGGTCGGCCTCGAACTCAGAAATCTGCCTATCTGTGCCTATCAAGTGCATGCACCATGACTGGCCATTATAATTTTTAAAAACTAAATAAATTAAATAAAAGTTCTTCTAAGATGGGGATGCAAAACAAAAACAAACAAAAACCCCATAACATTTTATCTGCAAATGGGGAAGAAAACCATTTGGGGCAGGCAAGCTGTAAATCACAGCAACTGCATGGAGGAGGAGGATAGAGGAGAACAGGGTAGGGGAAGCCATGCTATTTAAGCTGGTATGCAGGTCAGACACACATGACCAGAGGGATTTGGAAAAAGGAAACCCCAAAGCATCAGAAAAGACAGGCTTAGCTTCTTACCAGCTTCAGAGGGGGCGTGGGGGTGGGGCAGAGAGAAAGAAACAACAGAAGAAAAACATTGTGCCTGATTTAGACTGAGAAAGGTGGGCAGATCCAGCCAACCTTGTCTGTTCCTAGAAGCTGCACCAGGAGGGCAGGAATTCTGGGAAGGAAAAGTACAGGATCGCAATAACGAAAATATTATCCCATCTCTCTCTTCAGCATGGTTTAAAGTAAGCCCACCTTCCAGGAGTGGTCCCTTGGCCAGGTGATTGGCCCAACTAGCCTGTTAGGTTTCCACTAATGTCAGACACTGTTCTCTTAGCCAAGGGAGCGTTTGGTTTGGTTTGGTTTGGTTTTTTTCCTTAATGGCCCTTTATTGGTACTCTAACAACACAAATCCACATAAAGATTACTCCTTTTCCTAAATTTCCATACATTCTGATTACGTTAAGAAGAAAATTCTCTGTTTATTTCTACATTGTCTTAATGCATGTCTGCATGCCTCGCTCCAGGGTGGGATGTCACCTAAGCTGTATTTACGCAGTTTTAGTCATGTTTACTTTCGACATTATTTTGGGACAGATTAAATTATATGAATTTATGTTTATAGTTTTTATGTGACATTTCACCTTTTTAAAGTTTTTTTTTAATGATTTCTTTTTATTTCACGTGCATTTTGTCTGAATTATGTCTGTGTGAGGATGTCAAATCCCCAGTAACTGATGTTACCGACAGTGTGAGCCGCCCTGTGGGTGCTGGCAATTGCACCCAGGTCCTCTAGAAGAGCAGCCAGTGCTCTTAACTACTGAGCACATTATCTTTCCAGTCGCATAATGTTTTATCTTTAAATAAAAGTTTTGAGTAACATATCTGGTCAATGGGAAGTAAAGAATTAAGTGATTTATCAATGTGATACAATGATATGCCTAAGATAAAAATATCATTTTTCAGAAATAGTTGGGAATTACAGGCCAGGAAGATGGTGGGCTAGCCCAAGAAGCCAGGACTTAGGAAATGGAGAACAAAGACTCCTTGAAGCCCCTAGTCCTCCCAATCTGTTTTTGCCTAACTCCCTGCATCTCTGGCAGCTCCCTCAAACAAGCTTTACTGTAACAGAAAGTGGCTGGAAACAACTTCCAAGTTTGCAGCCACGAGGAAAGTGATTAACCACTTAGCCTTCAGTTCCAATTTCACGTTCCAGGGATCAGAATTACCACACAGACGTGGAAACAGATAACTTCCTGTCTCATGGATCAGCTCAGAAGTCAATTGTGAGATCCAAGAAGTTCTGAGGGGCCAGAGAGAAAATATTTACCCTTAAACTGGAGGCTTTTCTCTTAGTGAGAGTTCCTTCCAAAAAGTTAATAGATGAATCATACCAAGTAGAAACATTTGCAATATCTCAAACTGAACAATTAATAATGTGCAATATATAAAGAGCCCCTACATGTCAATTTTCAGAAGAAAGGTGCTCAGTAGGAATCAAGTGAGGTGTGCTTTCATAGGAGGAATCTACAGAGCTAAGTGGCACCTGAAGCCAGACTCAAACTCAGTAGTAATGGTGGCTGTGCAGTTGTGAACAGTAACACAATAATGAACTTTACCTACTAGAAAGACAAACAGTGATGAATACATAATTCCAAGTGCTTTCAGTCCATGGGAACATCAGATTTTGGCCACAGACCTCTTAAGCACACACAAGATCTGCAAAGTACCTAGGCAGTAGTGGCGCATGCCTTTAATCCCAGCACTTGGGAGGCAGAGGCAGGCGGATTTCTGAGTTCAAGGCCAGCCTGGTCTACAAAGTGAGTTCCAGGACACCCAGGGCTGCACAGAGAAACCCTGTCTCAAAAAACAAACAAACAAACAAACAAACAAACAAACAAAGATCTGCAAAGGTATGGATATTAGATCGTCACACCCAGGCCTGTGTGCAAGGGAGGAGGAGGAGACTGAATAGAGCCCAGGTGCCCATCACCGAGTAGACCTTGTGGTGCATTGGCATTGCTCTGCAGGAGCCAGAAACCATAAATGAGAATGAGTGAGGCAGTCACATGGAAAAAATCTCCATGAAATGAGGGAGAGAAATGGGTAGCCAAATGGCATAGTCCTGTTTATTTTTCTAAAATGCATTACATGCAAAACAGCACGCTACCTAGCTGGTTAAAAGGATACCTCTACCCAAGGCCATACAAAAGACATTGTATCCTAGGTAAAAGGGTGCAGTGATGGTAGTAAAGAACCAGAGAGGAAGAAGAGAAGTCTAAAGGAAAAGAAATGGTGACCAGGCTAACAGTCCAGAATGCGTGATCACAATACTCGTACAGCATGCATCTGAGAGAGAGGTAAACCTGGTTAGGTGGCTATTAGCACAGTTTGGGTGTGAAGGTAAGAGTCTGTTGTGGCACGGGTAGAATAATGTCAGTGAATCCAAGAGAAGAATAGGGATGGTGGGGTACGTGATAGAGTGAATAGGGATGAGAAACGTCAAGAGTAATTCTAGCATCCATTGCATTGTGCCAGCATCACTGGGACAATGGACCCTGGAGGAGTGTGATGCTCGGGTGCCTTTCTATTTGCTGCTACAAGAGTAAATCACTGCTGTGTCTAGGGTGAGACACGAAAGGTTTTTATTGCAGATAAGCATTAGACAATACATCTGAGCACATTCCTTATATAATGGTACGCATGCTGTTTGCTGAGTCAACCTTTAAAACGTGGCTGAGATGACTCAACAAAATGAATTTCTGGACTCAAGAGGAGAGCAAATAGTATTTATATTCCAGGAAGGTTAGGGTTTCAGCAGACCCAGAATAAATATGCGGTTTTCATTTGGTGTTTGAAACAATTTGAAGCTGGGATTGAGTTTGAAGCTGGGATTTGCTTTTAAATCTCTAAATTACCAACTGGCATTTGAGTACAATATTTTATTCCCCATTGGCTCCAGCTTGAGTAGCAGGACTATAGGTCCTTTGTAACACAATGCCAAAGTCTACTGAAGGAAAGAACTGGTTCATGGCCGTTACTAAAATCTTATTTCTCAAGCTTTTGATTCACATAGCAGTTGACAAATCCAGGGATGGAGGGCTGGGTAGACATCAACTGGACTGGAAAGATTTAAAGATCAAAGACACTCATCTTTGGATGATGTGTTAAAGTCCACAAAGGTTGTGGTGGTTTGAATATGCTTGGTCCACAGGGAGTGGCACTATTAGGAGGTGCGGCCTTGTTAGAAGAAGTGTGTCACTTTAAGGGTAGGCTTTGAAGCTCCACTCTGTTCAGAAAACTCAGTTTTTCTCCTGGCTGCAGTCAGATGAAGATGCAGACCTGTCAGTTCCTCCTGCCCGCCTGGATGCTGCCATGCTCCTGCCTTGATGATAATGGGCTGAACCTCTGAACATGCAAGCCAGCCCCAATAAAATGTTGTCCTTTATAAGAGTTGCGTCGGTCACGGTGTCTCTTCACAGCAACAGAAACCCTAACTAGGATAAAGGTCTTGCAGATATTAGGACAAAAGAGAGTGAAAACCAAGTAAGAGGTCCATGAAGGTTACTGGGCCTGCTGCTGAGTTTGCATCTCTAGCTCTGCCCCAGATTTCACAGAGCCTTGGGTACCCTACCTGCACAGACCTTCCAGAGTCTTACCTGTTTCTTGAATTATAAAATATACTGATTCTAAGAAAAGGTCTCTGAGCGCTTTCCCTACTGGGCTCCATTGCTCTCTGCCCTCTACCCCAGCTTTCCACTTTCTAAATCTCTTACCAAGTAGGCAGACCTCACCTCTCATGTATACATTCCTTTTGAACAGGCTCGGTTCATACCCTTGGGGCATTCCTCGTCGGGTATTTATCCAGTCCTGAGGGCCAGGCTCTACTCTATTCGTGAGGAAAGTAAATAACAAACCAAGGCTGAGGCTGTGTGTCCTGGAAGTAGTGTGAGCAGCTGCTGCGCTTTAAATGTAACATGCCCTCCGGAGGAAGTGGCTGATAAGAGGTGACCCTCGAGGGTTGTCACTCAGCACCACTTCCCACGGAGCTCTCTGCTTCCTGCCTTTCAAGATGAGAGCGAGCTGAACAACATTCTCCACAGCCAAGAGGGGAACCATGTTTCACCATGCCCTCCTCCCCAAAATGGCTGGTCTGCCACCATATCTGCCTCAATGACTGTAACCTTGAACTGTGAGTAAATTCACACACACACACACACACACACACACACATACACACACTGAGATGCTGGGGATGTTCCTATCTGGCATTGGGTCACAGTGCTATAAGAGTGACTAAAATACCAGCTGTCTCTGTCTGCCTAAACAGTCCTAGAAGCAGCACAGAAAACCCTGGATGTGTCGTGAACATGCACTGAGTGTGCCCCCTAAGAGTTTGAGCATTAAAAGTTTGGTCCTCAGGATGGTGATGATGAGATCATAGAAGCTTTAAGAAGGGGCCTGTGCAAGGTGACTAGATGATTGGGATGTTAGCCTTGGAAGAGACTAATGTCGTTTTTTCATGGGACCCTGATTAGGCCCTGTGTAAATAGGTTGTTGTGACAGGGCGAGCTTGCCCTGTCTCTTCCTCTAGTTCCATTCCATTCCATCATGTGATCCCTCACTTTTGGGAGCACTGCTGGTAGGCTTAGGTTTTTATATTTTTGCTTTTTATAAGGGTTCTCAAATGCTTTAACTCCCTTCTAGCTCACCATCCAAAAGTAGGGGAGAAAAGGTGGTAAATAGGACAAAGGGATGTAGGCTTGTTTAGAAGTAGTTTAGGGGGTGGGGGGGTGATCGTAATCTCCATTTGTCAGGAACCCAGCAGTCCAGTTCAGTAGTGTCAGGATACCAAACTTGAATCAGCAGCAGCGGCATGATCCAGCAGAAACAGCCAGGCCTCCATGGAATCAGCACAAGTGAGCAGGAGTGGCCAGGACCAGCCAGGGATGCCAGGAGAAGTTTTCTGTCATGCCTCTCTCAGTGAAGTGAAGATCAGCAAAAAATGAAGATGCAAGACCAACGAAGCATGGCAAGGTTAGCTATGCAAGCATGCTGTCACTGTCTGCTGAGCCCTACTTATCCGTCTTCCAAACATCACGTTCTTCCCATGGGTCTCACCTCAGCAGAACATCATGTGAGGCGGCCTTATCACATGAGTCCGTATCAGCAAAACACCATGTGAGCCTGAATCACCTGACATCTCCAGAAATGTCCACTTTACTCTTGCCATGACACCACTGACCACACGGTGACATCCCATACCTTCCTGAAGCTAGAAGATGCATGCACCATGCTCTAAATCTCCAAAAGCTGTGAGCCTACTTTCCTAATACTGCCCAGCCTCATAACAACAGGAAAGCTAATAGTCTTATATCCTAGGAAATGCTTCAGTCTCAGATTGACGGGCATTCCAGAAAAGTGGAGTCTGAGGTTTAAAATAGTGGCTGTAATTTTCCAAATCTTGTTCTCCTGTTGAGCAAATATTTTACCATGCACTCAGAAGTGTGGTCCCTCCCCCTCTCTCCTCAGTACCTTCACCGCCTCCTACTCCCACCTCCCAGAAGACTCCCAGAAATCCTTGAAGCATCTTGTGGAATTTAGCTTACAATCAAAGCATCTTGCCAGAGTCTCCCTGGTGACTTGGCAGAGCACCCATGTCCCTAACTGGGCACAGAGTCAGATCACAGTTCCTGCTTCTCCTGATGAGCAGGAGTGACTTGGGACAGAACTCTGGCTGGTAGCAAGCAGGCACACAACTGGAAGTCGGGGCCATGGGTAACTCCTCCCTCTGACGGTTTAGTTTCTTGCATCCTCCAGCTCAATGGAGAAGTAGGGTGATACACATAACAGGCAAAGACCCTGGGCCCTTGGGTCGCTCACTTGCTTAGATGGGAATTACTGTTAAAAGGTGTTCTTCCATGGGATCTCCCCATTTCTGGGTCTCTTGTGAGAGGCGGCACTAACAGCCTTCATTCCAGGGAATGTGAATAACAACCCTGGAAGATAAAGATGGCGGCTACTTTCTGGAGCAGAGGACAGATTCACTTGCTGCCTGACATAGTAAAGACAATGTCCCCTTATGAGTGAAAAATCATCCAAGTTTAGCCCGCAGTGCAAAAAGCTAAAGCCCCTTCCTCTGTAGTGTTAGCCTCGGTGAGGTGCCTGCCTGGGTCGCTTTGCATAGCTGTGCAGGACTAGGGGAGTGCCCTGGTTTGCTTTTCTGTGCCTGGGACAAACTCCAAGACCAAAAGGAACTTAGAGGAGGAGAAGATTGGCTTTGCTTGCATTTCTAGGTCCAGGTCCATCTCTGAGGAAGTCAAGGCAGGAGCTCAATTAGAAACTGAATCAGAAACCATGAAGACATGTTGCCTCCTTGCTTGTTCACTGGTTCCTGCTCAGCCAGCTTTCTTACCCAGCTGGGGACCACTGGCCCTGGGGATAGTACCGCCCACAGTGGACTGAGCCCTTCAACCTCAATTAGCAATCAAGTAACCTACAGGCTACTCATAGGCCAATCTGATCAGGGCAATTCTTCATTTGGGTTCCCAAGTGGCTCTATACATTGTTTCAATTTGACAACAAAAACTAACCAGAATGCAGGGCAAAGGAAACCAAAGAGAACACAATGTCCTCACCCTCTGGCTGTGCCCTAGGGGTCTTGTATTTTCTGCCAGGAACCACAATATAGGAGCTATTAATACTGTGTACTTCCTGTGCAGACCAGATGTGACTAAAGTATATTGATTCCCCTCTTCTTCAGTCCTCGATCCCAATTTCTCCCTGTCTAGAAGACCCCTGACCTGGGACTGAAGCTACACAATAGAGCACTTCTGGGTTGTACAGTTCCTGATTCCTCCTGATTCCTCATAAGCCTTTCTGCTGGGCTGGAGCAGATTCCTTTCCTAAGCATTCAGGACTTCCCAGTTTGGAAGTGAAAAGCAAGGCAGAGAATCCCCTTTCTCAGCTTTGTGCTCCCATGTCCATCTCCTGAGGTAGGCAGGACTCCAGGGAGGGTGAGGGAAACAAAGGGACAGACAATAACTAATATGGGAACCAGGAGGGTGGGGAATCCCCTAGTTTCCTAAGACATCCCACAGGAAAACAAAAAGCAAAGCTGATTTGGATGGAGAGGGTATTCCAGGTACCAGTGCTGCGGGCATCCACATGGGGTTGCATGCAATTCATATGCAATGAGTTAGTGCACAGGACAGGTTCTCCTTCATCTGCTGAGACGACAGACATGTGTCCCACTGCAACTTTGATTTGCACCCAGCAACTTTCATTCGTTTTTCTTGTTTTATGAAAGACCCCTTAATGAAAGATGCACTCTCTTAATTTTGAAGGGTGAGTTGTTACATTGTAGCCATGGACACCATGCTGGGCCACAGATCAATCAACTCTGAAAGCTATTGAAGATGCAATACACCCTTCAGTGTCAAATGTTCAGCCCAGATTTAATTCTTCATGTAAAAATAAGCAAGTGCATCCATCTCACTAGTATGTAAGTTTGATTTCATTTTAATAGATGTCAAGATTATATGTGTGTCAAGTTAGTGTTTAAAAATAATCTTTCTGCCAGGCAGTGATGGCACACGCCTTTAATCCCAGCACTTGGGAGGCAGAGGCAGGCAGATTTCTAAGTTCCAGGCCAGCCTGGTCTACAAAGTGAGTTCCAGGACAGCCAGGACTACATAGAGAAACCCTGTCTCGAAACCCCCCCAAAATAAATAATAATAATAATAATAATAATAATAATAATAATAATAATAATTTTTCTATGCTATATCATCAGTAAATGTTTGATTTACTATTTTATATCTTTTACATTTTTATTTCATTCATTAATTTATTTTTTTATGTTCTGCCTTCCTGTTTGTGCTCCACACACATGCCTGGTGCCCTGGAGGTAAGAAGGAGGTGTTGGCTCCTCTGGGATTGGGGTTACAGATGACAGTGAGCTAAATATGGGTTCTGGGAATCAAATATTCAAATATTCCTCCAGAAAGAATAAGAAGTGCTCTTATCTGCTGAACCAACTCTCCAGCCCTATACCTACTTACTATTTCTATTGTATATGCCTCTCTATGTACATCTGTGGTCATGCGGAAAAATTTCTTCAACAGAAAGAGGTAGCAAGTGGAGAGAGGTCAGGCCCTGCCTTTGAGAGTACTGTCCTCGGGACACACCATCTCCAAATGACATTCCCACACTGGAGCTTAACAAAGCTGACAAATGCCAACGCAGTTCTCTCACGAGCAAAGAGACCCAGTGTGTAGGCACCAGTGGGGAGCGAACGTGGGATCGATACCAAGGAAAACTCCTGAACAATTTGGTGCTGTGTGACATCTTCCTAACAAAGGTAGTTAGGACAAAAATAACCCTCACCTTCAAAAGCACATCCTCAGACAGCGATTGCAGTTGAGCCTCTAAGGCTCCGTGAGACCTTGAGCGGCTCCTGGAAAGGGTGCCTGGGACCTATGGCCCTGAAAGGTAGGTCGAGGTCCCAAAGGCCATCTGTGATTTTGGGTTCCAATTCCAGAATCTGAGTTCCAGGAAAGGATCTGTGGAGAAGTGCCAAGTTCTCAAGCAGTAGATGCACAAGAAAGAGAGTGAGCATTATGGGATGGGAGGCATTCTGTGCAGCCTCTGTGGTTACCATTCCAGCTCTGTGTTCCTCCTCATGGGGTCATGGTCCTACCAGCTTATCCAGGCCCTCTGTCTGCACACTGTCTTACAGCATCCAACACTTGTCCCGGTATTTCTCCAGGGTCTCCTGGCTTGATGTGACCACTTGACCTGACAGTCTCAGCCACACTCAGGGACAGACCTAACTTCTGTACAGTCTGTCGCCGTGCACTGAAGGGACCCAGGACAGAGAGCTACAGAAGCTAGGCTGTGGTAACCTGTGAGGGGTTAGTGTTTGGTTCCCAGCCATAGACAGTTGCCTCCTGGGTGGAGAGTGAAGTTGGTGCTGGCCAAACAGATGTGTTTAAGAAAGGTCTGCTTCCCTGTGATCTGGGCCTTGGAGACTCAGTGGAGCAAGTCCTGGAGTCACTCAGAAATGACTCTGAGGGGGGCTTCCCTCACACCAGGCCTTTGACTTTGCTTCAGTCTGGAGGCCTCTGGAGATATTGGGTGGCAGGAGAACCAGCATCAGCCAGGTGGCCTTATATGTGTCATCAGTATCCTGAGCAAAACTGGTCCTCTTGAAATCTCCCTGAGGCTCCATATCTCTGAAATGCAGAGAAAAAAATATCTTCTCCTAAAGCCAGTGCTTTGGCTTCCGGGCATACGCTCAGTTCTTGCCACAGCCAACACTTGCCTTATGGATGTGCCTGAGATAGAGGGAAGGATGGGGTGTTTGTTCTAGAAGTTTCTCTTTGAAGTAGCTTTTGTATCAGGTAGAGTTAGTTTATGCCCTGTCTCCACTGTGTATCCCAGTGGATCTTGGGCACAGCTCTTGCCCTCTGGGAATCTACTTCCTCATCTGTGGATGGATTTGAACTTTGAATATCAATCTCCCTGAGCATCATCAGTCTCGGCTGTAAATTGGGAGTCAGCACCATTCTGAAAACTGTGAGTACCTAATGCATGCCCAGTCAACTCTTCTTGAACCTGAAGGAATTGTGAGGAATATGGACCCCACTGAAGAGCTGGGGGGCTGGGCCCCCTCTAGATGTTGGATATATCTGATCTGCAGGAAAGCCCATTCCCAGAGACTGGTTGTAACTCCTTCCTGCCTTTGTTTTGACTAATGCCTGATGTAGCCTGGCTCTGCAGTGATGCAGATGTGGGTGTTGTTGCTAGGCAACTGGACTACAGCACTAATCCTAGGAGGCCTTGGTTTCACTTGCTTCTCATTCTGAAGCTGCTCACAGTGTTGACTTGGAAATGGCTGTAAAAATGAGCAGGGATGATGTCAGTACAGGGTACATCGGACAAGGGGAAATGTTTGTGTGGTAGGACAATGAGGCCGCTCAAGCTCATTCCATTTTTTTCATAACAGCCCCAAGGTGCGTGCTCCGGATGACTGTTATTTTACCAATGACAATCTCAGGATGTAGGGAGGAAAGAGGCTTATACAAATGTGCCTGAATGGTTGTGGTGTTGAGGGATAAATCTACCTGCCTCTGACTTCAGAGAGGAGGGGTAGCTGGGCTTTGATGTCCTCTCCGCTTCATCCATTGTCCACTGCAGTGCATTAAACATAAACCAGACCGTGTATTCCTGCCACAGCCCATGGTCTGTGTGAGTGGCCTAGACAGTCCTATGTGACACTCAGTGCTACAGGACCTCAGAGGGTTGTTCACGCCATCGTTCACACTGCTTCTCCCTCATTCTGCATCTGCTGCCTTTTCTCTAAGTGACCTGCTCTTGCTGGTCTCATTGCAAGTGACTCCTCCCTCCTCCGTGACCTGGAAGTCCCCCATTCCCCTTCAGGCTTCAGCTAACACCCACCCCACTGCCGTAGCCCTCTGTGAACCTCTCAGCCTTTGAATTTCTTCCTGCCCATTCCCATAATTAATGCCTCTGTTCATGAAGTTCAACCCTGCTTCACCATATTACACTGTCCCAGCCTGGTAGACAGGAGAAACACAATAGATGCCTCCAGAGTGAATGTCAGAGAAGTGGGAGTTGAGTTTATGAAAGCCTCCCGGAGCCTTTGATCTGACACTTTGGGGGAGCACTTCTTTGATATTCAAGCTACCTTTAGCCAAGTGTGCTGGAGGCTGGAATAAAGACACACTTTCTTGCCATCTACCTACCTCTACTATGGACCAAGTGTGCTAGGGACTAGAAGAAGGACACGCTCTCTTGCCATTGGCCCCTTTTGTAGGTGAGGTGCTTAAGGGACAGAGACAGGAAGCAGTTCACCCAAGGTGTCCCAACTTGTGAGATCCAAACCCAGGTTTCCTGGCTCCTCTGTTCTGCTCTGAGGTCCCAGATCTCTTTAAAATGAAACTGCACAGAAACAAGAATCCCTGCACTTGCGCATGCCCACACTGCTCATGGATTTCAGTTCAGAGAATGCAAAGATCAGAAAGAGGGCACGCAGAAGAGCAAAGGGTATGGAGAACAGTCGGTGAGGGGCGTGGACGTGGGGTGTGCATCCTGCCCAGCATCCAGCCCAGGTCTTGGGGCCAAGATGCTTCCTAGATATCTCTGCCTTTGCCCCTGAGACTCATCAACCTGGTGGCACTGTCCCAGGAGCTCAGTGGGACCACTGTGACCGCAAAGGCTGTATAACCCTGAGTCCAAGAATTCTTCCCAGAAAGCGTCTCCTGGAGAAATGTGTCCCAGAAGACATTGGATGAGCAGCAGTGGGAGGGGAGCCCTGTGCATGACAGCACCAGAGGAAAGAGTGACTTCCTCTATCTGTGACTTCCAGGAGGTCCAGCAGTTTTCACATGGGGACCTGGAGTCCCGTTCATTCATTTACAAACACATGTGGTTCAATAATGAGACACCTCACTAGGCAACTTCATCACTGCACTAGCACCATAAGTGTGGTTCCACAACCCAAGATGGTACACCCTACTGCACATGCACAGGTAGTCATGGATACATACATGCACATTTGTGCTGTAGCCTATTGATCTTAGGACCATGATGTGCAAAGCATCATGAGACTGAGCCAAGCACAAGAAAAGAAGGCCCTGTAAACCAGGAGGGTGAAATGAAAGCCGCTAAGCCAAATAATGGTCTGGGTAGAATTTTTGTGATCTAAAACAGCTCAGGTGAGCAGGCAAATCCTCACATAGTAATCTTAATTTTTTTGCACTTCATTCAAAGAATGTAAAAGCATTGAGTAGACGTCACGTGCATGGTCTCTAACAGAGGGATGAATGAGTGGCTGGGGGGCATGGCTGGGCATTTAAGCTCACTCCTTCCAGGGGACCAGGGTTTGACTTCCAGCACCCACATGCTGTCTCACAGCCAATACCACTCCACTTCCGGGGAAACCAATGCCTTCTTCCGGCCTCCACACACACACACTGCACACATGTGGTGCTTAGGCGCGCATGAAGGCAAAACGCCACCGCACATAAAATAAAAATAAATTTAAAAGTTAAAAATGGACTTAAGTAATATAACTTCATTTCTTGACATTTTTTATAAACGTCAAAGAAAATAGGATGGACAAGATACGACTAGTGGGAGAGCCAGGCATAGTGCCACACACTTTCAATTCCAGCACTTAGGAGGGAGAGGCAGGAAGATTTCTGAGTTTGAAGCCAGCCTGGTCTATGTATTAAGTTCCAGGTCAGCCAGGACTACATAAAGAGACCCCCAACTCAATCAATCAATCAATAAATAAATAAATAAATTTTAATTTAAAAAAAACACAAACCCTAGTGGAGTGTTTGACATTGTATTTGAAATACTTGTGTGTCAATATCTGGTGTGAGGAGGCTGTTGCAATACTCGGAGAGCTGTCAAGGCATCATCAGACATTGTGGTTCTAGTTTGCATAAGCATTCCTAAAATGGTCATGAACAAAGTGTTATTGTGAAGAGAGGGGCATCCATAAAGTCTATGGCAGTCTCCCCGGATCTGTAGCAAGCTAGCAAAGACTTGTGGTCAAGTTCCTTTAAGCCAAACATCAGATTCTCTGACTCCCTTCAGAAAACTGGCAGATGGCTACTTAGGTTGACAGAAAACAAAGTCACAGACGTATCAGGACAATTATTTCCCCCAGAAATCTTCAAATCCGTTTTGGAAATCTTGCATCACTTTAGGAAGAAGGGCTACATATTTTTTGCTGTTCAGGGTTTAGACCATTTGCTAAAATTCATAAACTCCTTTCATACTTTGGGTCTTTTCACTCTCTTTGTGGGCTGTTATGATTTGAAACACTGTGGTCATCTTTTTGTTTTCTGTGGGAAGTCATTATGATCTGAAACACTGTTGCCATCTTTTCATTCTCTTTGTGGGCTGTTGTGATTTGAAACACTGTGGTCATCTTTTCGTTTTTCTGTGGGAAGCCATTATGATCTGAAACACTGTCGCCATCTTTTCATTCTCTTTGTGGGCTGTCATGATCTGAAACACTGTTGCCATCTTTTCATTCTTTTGGGGGACTGTTATGATTTGAGATACTGTGTTGGTAATTTGTTTTTCACCTTGAAGACAAATGTTAAATTCGGGTAAATAAGCAGTCAGATCCACTAAAAGTGCTAAATCTGTAAGCTGGTTCTCATTGTCAAGTTCTGGACAGATTTCGTTTTTTTTTTTTTTTTCATTTTATATAAAAATTTTAATTTTTATCTTTAAACTATAGACTATACATGATTTGCAAAGGAGACTGTACCAAACAATGATCAAAGAAGAATCATCCGTTTTATGCCTTTTCTTTTGTCTGGTCACTCAGAAATATAATGTTATCAGCTATGATTGTTGTTGCTTACCGCCTCACATTGTTTTTATCCATGTATTCACCATAGTCCACTTTCCCTTCCACAAATATACGAGCCCCCTTTTTCACATACTGATATGCCACATCTCTGAGGCCTGGTCGAAACACTGATATTCTGTGCCATGTCGTCTTTTGACTGACGTCACCCATTTGGTATACTTCACTGTCCCCTGATCGCCACATCTCATTTGTTGCTAGAGAAAATATCGTGACTGGATTTTTTCCTTCCACCTGTCTCATTACAGGGTCCTGACCTACTCGCCCAAGTAACTGAACACGATTCAGAGATCGTTCAAGAACTAAACTGCTGGCTACTTCAGACTCATGTCTTACAAACTGACGAAATACCTGTAACACAGGTCTCCGAAACATGGCTTATTTTTCTTACACCCTAATCTTTAGGCTTTTCCTTCCTTCCCGTTAGCGCTGAGTAAGTCCGGCTCCCTAGCCTTGCCGCGGGGGGAGCGGGTGCTTTTCCCCTCAAGTGGCACTCGCAGGCAGCACAGGGGACGGCGGGGACACTCGGACTCCCGCGAGGAGCCGCACACCTCCTCCCGAGGCCCGCACGCCCTCGTGCACTCCGGACGTACAACTTCGTGTCAGCCTTCCAGATTTCGTTTTTGAAAACATAAATGACTCCATGATCTGTCACAAATCACAAGATCTTTCCAACACTGGGCATCAACTGAGCCATCCTAACTCTGAAAAGCAGATGTCACTCACTATAGTCAGGGACTATGATGGGACTATGGCAGAGGCCTGGGCAGGAGATGATTTCAACCGTCATAAAGCTTTAATGAAGTTTGGTCTTGATGCAGTCTACACCATGGGCGCCTTTTTAAGGTTTTATGCCTGAATTTCTGCACATGCTTTACAGTGACACTTCACTAAACATGAGTTTGAGATGGCAATCATGCCATTGTCTATTGATTTTGCGAGTCTCTCTCTTCAACTTACCATGGCCAGGCCCCATCATTTACTACACCAGACATATTTACATGGACAAAGAAAATCACTTTAATATTTTTTAGACTGTTTTGTATATATCTCCTTGGTTCTGAAGAAGCCAGTCCTTCGTCGACATATTCGCATCTGCCTCTGGCAAGGACCGTATTTGTGACCCATCAGCACGACCCTCCATCACCACAGCATGGAATTTAAAATCAGCAGTCCTACACCAAATGTATTTCAACAGATTTCACAAATACTTCCACCCTCCCTGCCATAGTCTGATGACTTTAAAAATAGCCCCCTTACTCAGAGCATAGCTCTGCAGAGACTGCTTAACAGACCCAGTAAACAGCTTTGATTGTGTTTTGTAGGGGTATTAAACACACTGCCATGTAAGTAGCTTTTACAGTACCATTCATCTGAAGTGTAAATTCATTTACCTCTTTTTTGAAAAGGCAGACTTATTTTCAGTGCTACTCTCTAGATCTTAGCATACACTGGGTGATGTTCATAAGACTTGGCAGTACGTTTTACACAGAACGCCTTTCACATCATGGTCTTCGAGAACTGGCAAAAATTCCCTACAAATTAAGCAGCGTGCCTTGCTCAACAAAGAAGCTGTCATTGCCTGTCCACTTTCTGTTAAGCAATCTTCCTTTAAATTTTTCTTTGGAGACATTGTAGAAGCCACGCTGGAATTACAAACAAGGGATAAGAAAGCATGCTTTTATTGTGAAAATTAATCATCAGGAGAACACAAAGCGAGCTTGGGTCTTCCCTATCTCAGCTGCTGATGCAAAGTGGAGCGGGAGCTGGCCTTGAAGCAAGGGTGTGATGGGCGTGGAAGCAGTCCTGTCAATCAAATAAGAACCCTTCCCTGCATTCATTCACCATAGTCCTCCGAAGCCTTTCTGGCTTTCTTGTTTGTCAAGCCATGTCCAGCATACGATGGCGTCAATTCCGCTCCACTCTGCCTTTGGAAGAAAACACTGGAAGCCACACACATCGTTGTCAATCCAAAACTACAGATTTGTACAGACAGTGACAGCATATATAGATTTCTTTTGTGTGGCACTGCAACATTGTCATTTATAAATCTCAACCTAGAGGTCTGTGAAATCCAGTTGTCAAAAACATTGCAAAAATATAATGTTTTAAGTAAGTTTATAATTCTGTTTGGGGTGGGACTCATAAGGAGGGATCCTGGGCTGCATGCAGCCCATAGACCATAGGTTGGACAGGTTGCTTCACACTGGTGTAAAAAGTATAGCACAGTAAACCACACATCCCAGTGGCAATCCCCACATCTATCTAGTATCACACACCTGCAATGCATTCTCCTCCCCACTCCCCATCTTAATGTCCTCCACCTCCCCTCTCTTTCATTCTTTCTTTTCTTTTCTTTTCTTTTTTTCTTTTTTTTTTTTTTTTTTTTTTTTTTCAGTGCTAGGCATGGAACCCAAGACCCTGTACAGACCAGGACATGGTCTTTCACTGGGCTGCACCTCCACCTGCCTGTGCTTTGCATTTATGCATAGTAGAGTGTTTGCTTGTGTCAGCACCATCACAGACACAAGCATTGGGGTGAGTTTTGCCAGCACAAGACTATAGCAGTTTCTCAACTCCATTGTAATGCTAGGCCTCTTCATTGACACACCTAACTGGCATCATAAACTCTCCCCCAATACAGTCCTCTCTCAGCTTTCCCATCCCTCCAAAGAACTCTCTATCTACCCGCATTAGGGCTGCAGCCCCAGGATAGCCACTGTCTACTCTTCATCCTCATCTGTGTATCCAAGCATCCATCCATACCTCCTTCCCCACGTCTGACAGAGATGCTAACTAGACTGATTTCGCTCCAGTTCCAGACCCTCCCCCAAGTCACAGTGACCTGTATCTCTAGCCAAGACCTCTCATCGGCTACCTGATATACCCGCTGCCACTTCTGTCTGTATGTAACTCCTGGTGACAATTGTCTCTGGCTTCTAGAAGCCCTGGGAAGGGCATGTTGTTCTCACCCAAGACTGTATCTGTCCACACTCACTTCTAGCCCTGGGCATCTGCCCCCATGTCTTCTGGAGCACATGATCTCTATCCATGTCTGGCATCAACGTCTCTGAGCATCCCACTCACCATGTGAGGCCTTCCCTCCCTTGGCCACTCTTGGTCATGCCACCCAATTTTATTTGTGAGTAACTTACAGATTTTGCCTCCGTTATTTTTCTATTGCTGTGATAAAACACTTAAATAAGGAAGAGTTTATCTGGGCTTGTGGTTCCAGAGGGTTAGAGTCCATGATGGTGGAGCAAAGGCATGGCATGGTGCCAGGAAGCCAGGGACTCACATCATCTGGGACCACAAGCATGAGAACGGGGGTGGGGAGGGAGAGGGAAATGGATAGGGAGAGCCCCCTGGGAATGGTTCAAGACTTTGAGACAAGCTGGAGAACATACTTCCTCCAGCAAAACCATGCCGCCTAAGCCTCCCCAAATAGCACCATTAGCTGGGAATCATGTATTCAAATGAATAAGACTATGAGGGACATATTCAAACTACCACAACTGTGTTATTTATTTATTTATTTATTTATTTATCTATTTACTTACTTTTGTATTTTTATTGGATATTTTCTTTATTTACATGTCATATGTTATCCCCTTTCCAGGTCTCCCCTCCAGAAACCTCCTATCCTATCCCTCTGTCCTCTGTCTCTATGAGGATGCTCCCCCACCTACCCACCTACTTCCACCTTCCCTGGCATTCCCCTACACTGGAGCATCAAACCCCCACAGGACCAAGGGCCTTTCCTCCCACTGATGTCCAATAAGGCCATCCTCTGCCACACACTCGATCAGAGCCATGGGTCCTTCCATGAGTACTCTCATGGGGAATTATTTATTATTTCCTATCCCCACTCTGCTACAGCTCTGTAAGAGCAGGAATTAGTCCTCTACACAGACCCGGAACAATGCCAGACACCCTAGTGATGTCACTGATGCGCAGGAAGGCACCAAGTCTATATGAAGTCAGCTCTGGACTAATACAGATGTCCAACCATACATGTTAACCCCTGAGTATAGCCGTGAGTGAGACAGAAATATTTCCGATTCCACAGAGACAAAAACTTAAGGACTTGACTCAACAATTAGAGACTTTTATGATAGGAAATACCAAATATCACCAAATAGTTCACAATTATTTTATATACTTTCCTAACAAAAACCATCATCTTATAGATTGGGAAAGTAAGGGTTAGAGAGATAAATTTTGCCTTAAGCTCATTCACTTGGTAAGGTATAGAGGCAGAACACAAACCCACTCTGATCCCATCATGCAGCTCATGTACTGAGATCCATTATATAAAATATCCCTGTCCCCATAGAGCTCTTTTTCTCCTTGGTTGGATAATCTAATATTTTGAGCACTAAACAGGGCCACCATTTTCTACTGTTTAAAATACCATGGCCAATGTTGTCAGCAGCTACTTCTTCCAAAGAAACATCTCCTGGAGACTCACAGGACTCAGGAAGGTCATGAAACTTACAAGATTTACCAGGCCCTTCCCAAGATGATATAACCAATGACTGCTGGGCAAGGAGACTCTTTGGTAACGGGATAGCCAGAGGAAAGAGTTCACAGAAGCACGCTCATGTGGAGGTCATCATTAGAGGGAGGCTCTGCATTGCTGCCCAGCATTTTAGCTAAGATAAAGTACACAGGGGATCCCATGGCAACCCCAGGCTTCTGGCTGGAAGATCAGGACTCTGGATACCAATAGTTCTCTCCCCTCTAGTTCACCACAGCCAATGGAGGGAGGAATCATGTGTGTGTGTGTGTGTGTGTGTGTGTGTGTGTGTGTCTGTGTGTGTCTGTGTGTCAGTGTCTGTGTGTCAGTGTCTGTGTGTGTGTGTCTGTGTGTGTCTGTGTGTCAGTGTCTGTGTGTGTGTCTGTGTGTGTTCATGTGTACATATATGTACATATGTACAATTTAATATTTAATTAATAAATCTGGACACAGGGTGGTTGCTATCCATCCCAATTATGTTCCCAAATGAAAGACACACACACACAGTTTTTATATTTTAATATGCCTTAGACAGCACAATAGCTGGGCCACTGCCTAAACTCTAGCGCTACTAGAATCTAGCTACCACTGATAATTCCGAGTCACTACTTACTAAGTTCTGTGCTCTATCTTGGCTGCTCTACTCCCAGCTGGGCAACCCTCTGAGCAGCGCTCTCTCAGATCCTTCGCATGGTGGCTATGCCTCTCTGTCCTGCATTATTCTCAGGCATGGCATCTCTCCTCTCCTACACATTCTCCCAGCATGGCAGATCTCTCCTTCTTCCTCCTGGCCCCAAGCCCAGGTATCTTAAAATCCAGCCTCTGTCTGTCCTCCCAGCAATTGGTTGTTGGCATCTTTATTTACCAGTCAACCAACTGGGGGCAGGCTCCCAGAAGCTCGTGCAAGCAGACACTCGTGCAAGCAGTTTTGGGAGGAACATAATTAGCATTCATTAATATAAACAGATAGATAGATAGATAGATAGATGATTGATTGATTGATTGATTGATTCTGGATCAGAAGGAAGGGCAATCTCCCAGAAACAAATATCCAGCTGAGTTATCCATACTGAATAACTCAGATTTCTTGCTGGCAAAAAGAAATATGGAAGAGACCCCTATTCTTCTATGTTCTTCCATTATCCAAAAAGCTAAGTAGTTTGAGGCAAAGGTGGCAAAGATGCCCCTCACGCTCTGATGCCTCAGCCTCAGTACCACCGTGCCAAAGAAGAAACATCATCATAGGCACTAAAAACTCTGGAAGCAGAGTCAACCCATGTGGGCTCTTGCATTGTCTCAAACCACTCCCACCGGGGGATGCTGAGGTTGGGCATAATCCTCAGAGGTGGGATGACCCCCTGGGGGGTACTGCTGTAAGAACCAAGGTTGTGAGAAGACAGCTGCCAGCCCATCTGATGGACAAAATAGTGTCACTTAAGCAGAGCCTGTAGGGTGGCTGAGGATTTGATTACAAAGTCTACCAAGGGGCTGCTGAACAAGAGGTTCAAAGGCTCTGTAAACTGTACCACACTTCTAGAAGGGCACTTTCCCACAGAGCAAAGCTTTCAGTTCTTCCACTGGAGAGGGCCCATTGCATGCATGGACAAAAGGCATGTCCAATCTTTTGACATTGTGATACAGTAATGTTCTCTACAAAGTTCACATTCAAGAACAAGACAATCAAGTTACAAAAAGTATTGGGAAAGAAAAACCTGATAACGTTTTAAGTAAGTTATCCTTCACTTCATGCAGCTTCCTACATACACACATTCGTAGGACGCAGGCTGAACATGCCTGACTATACCAGTTCAGTGTCTCTGCTCTGTACAGTCAGAGACAACATGACCTGGATGCAGCACAGAGAGTCGGAGATCTGGGGTTGAGGACGAGGGACTCACCAATGTCCACACTTACACACTGCGTGTAATGACAGCTTCCCTACCAACTGTGGGAAAGCTCAGTGTGCTCATGGTTGGCTGCCACCTGCTTTCAAAGAGTGAGACCTGAGAACCAGGGCTATCCCTGATGTCAGTCCAGGTGTGAACCCCCTCTATCACTGATCAGTGAGAACTTCAAATCAATCAACTACCTTGACGCACCTTTCCCATATCAAGGCACTCACAGAAAATGATCAGTCATGCCACTCTGGAGAAAGCTGGAGTTTTTCCATGAACTGTTTGCCATGCCGAAGAAATCAAGACTATTCCACTATCAAAGATATGGTGATATCCATGACCCAATAGAAGCCCTGTAGCAAAGCCTAGTATGGTCTCTCTGAGTCTTGATTTCCATAAAGGTGATGTTAAAAAAAAAAAAAAAGAACCCCTCACAGTTGTGAGAGTAAAACTAGAAAATCTACACAAAGAGCTTCCACCTTGACGAAGTCAGTGCACACCCACCATTCATCTGTTTACACAACTGCTAAGATGCACGAAGGGCTCCTGCCCACATCTGTGTGCTTTCTGCTTTGAGTGGTCAGCCATGCATATGAATGTATGTCCTCCCATCCATCCCCGCCCATCCCCGCCCATCCCCTAGCCATTCTCTGCTGTCTATATATTCATCCACTGTACTGACTAGTTTTGTGTGTCAACTTGACACAGGCTGCAGTTATCACAGAGAAGGGAGTTTCAGTTGGGAAAGTGCCTCCATGAGACCCAGCTGTGGGGCATTTTCTCAATTAGTGACCAAGGGGGTAAGGCCCCTTGTGGGTGGTGCCATCTCTGGGCTGGAAGTCTTGAGTTCTATAAGAGAGCAGGCTGAGCAAGCCAGGAGAAGCAAGCCAGTAAGAAACATCCCTCCATGGCCTCTGCATCAGCTCCTGCTTCCTGACCTGCTTGAGTTCCAGTCCTGACTTCCTCTGGTGATCAACAGCCATGTGGAAGTAAGCTGAATAAACCCTTTCCTCCCCAACTTGCTTCTTGGTCATGATGTTTGTGCAGGAATAGAAACCCTGACTAAGACATCCACCATCCACACATGCATCCGTTATCCCTCTGTAACGAAAGTACCAGAGTTCACCATTCCTATCACCACAAGTATCAGTGGCAGGAATCAAATCTCTAAGTTGTGCTTCATTCAGAGGCAGCAATCTGGGAAGATGCAGGATCAAAGTCCTAAAATATCTGCTTTGTCTTCGACACTTTATATCGAATGAGAGAAGGCAGTCAGCCATTCCAAAGTTCAGCCTTCTCCCCTGCTTGGGTTCCCCCTTCATCTCTGAGATCTGTGCTTTGGGTGGTTATGTCTTCTTTCATTTCCCCTCATTAACATCTTTCTGTTTACAGGGGGGTTGCATTCTGCCAAGGCCACTGAGCCCCGTGTTCCTCCTGCATCACCATCAGGTTAAAGATGGACTTAGAACAAACAAACCATTAGCAGTGTGTACATAGTAAGGGATTTCCAAATGTCTGTGACATTCCTTTCTACCACACACAGTACAACATGCTTAAAAATCCCCCCACCCTGCCTCCTGTCCCCTCTCCAACCTGCCTCCTCTATCCGTCCATCTAGCCTATCCACAACCCTCCTATTCACCCACTATCCACCCACCCACCTGCTTGGCTCCTGTCGCTGCGATAAATACCAGGACCAAAAGCAATTTGGAGGAGAAAGGGTTTGTCTGGCTTACAGGTTACTGTCCATCATCAAGGGAAGCCAAGGCAGGACCTGAGAGACAAGAACTGAAGCAAAGACTGTGGAGGAATACGACTTGCTGGTATGCTCTCCCTGGCTTGCTCAGCTACCTTTCTTATACAGCCTAGGACCAGCTACCTAGGGGTGGCACCACCCACATTGGATAGGGCTCTCCCACATCAATCAAGAAATGCACCGCAGACTTTTCCACAGGCTAACCTGAGAAGGGTATTTTCTCAATGGAGAGCCCCCCTTCTCAGGTGACTCCAGTTTGTGTCAAGCTGACAGAAATTAACCAGCACACCAGCTATCTACCCCAGATCCTTCCATCAGCATCTATCTATTCGCCCCTCGTCCATGCATTTCCTAACCACCAATCCATCCATCTCCTACCCACTCCTGTTTTGTAGATGAAGGAACTGGAGTTGAGAGAGTTTCTATCACTTATCTCTCAGATTATAACTTTCCCTCTAGCTACACTTTAGTCGCTCAGGAGTCCCTAATAGGCACATAATATGTATGTGTTGTAGGGATGGACTCTAGGCTCCCTGCCTAGTGTTGAAGAATAATGAAACATAGTAATCTTTGAAAAACAAACAACTTTAGACCCACATGCCCCAGGGTCAACCACATAATACATTAGTCAGTAGAGTCTAGAAGAAGAATGCACATGCCCAGAGATCTCCGTGGAGACAAAATTGGAACGGGATTTAAAATTCCATTTCATCAAGGTGAAATCTATGTAAAAACAAAAATTATACCCATTTAAAATGTAATATTTAAAGAATCTTGACACAGAATGAATCTGTCAATCTGAAGCTACAGTCAGTATTCTGAATTATCTCAGAATGATTCTCTAGTATTTATCCTTGCAGTTAAGTGTATCCTGGGATATACATAGAAAGAAATTGCAGTTTCTTTTGCTTAGCAGAATGAACTTGAGGTTTATCATTCTGTCAAGCCTTAGCAATATATCAATATTTATTTCCTTTTTAATACTATACAGTATTCCATTTTATGGCTATGCCAAAGTTAATGCATCCATTTACTTGTTGAAGAAAACATAAAGCTGTTTTTAGACTCTGTTTATTGCAGATAAAATCCCTATTATATTTGCTTATGCATTTCACTTCATTTGAGCAAGTACCTGGGAATGATTTCTTGGGTCATGAGACAAATATAAGCTTCCTAAGACACCGCCAGGTTGCTTTCCTCTGTGACAGTGCCACTTTGCTTTCCTGCCAGTTGTCTGTGAATGTGAATGTCTCAGTTGCTCCCTAACTTCACCAACAGTTTGTGCTGTAAGTTTAAAATCATGTTATTATCTTAATTAGGGTTTTACTGCTGTGAACAGACACTGTGACCAAGGCAACTCTTCTAAGGACATTTACTTGGGGCTGGCTTACAGGTTCAGAGGTTCATCCATTATCATCAAGGCGGGGAACATGGCAGCATCCAGGCAGGCATAGTGCAGGAGGAGCTGGGAGTTCTACATCTTCATCTGAAGGTTGCTAGCCAAATACTGGCCTCAAGGCAGCTAGGACGAGGGTCTTAAAACCCACACCCACAGTAATATGCCTACTCCAACAAGGCTATACCTAATAGTGCCACTCCCTGGGCCAAGCACAAACCATCACAGTTACCTATTCTAGTGTGCCGGTAGCATCTCATCATGTCTTTAATTTGCACTGATGACATCAAATGCATTTCCTTGATATGGCCATTGCATATCTCCTTTCTGTGTGAGTGCAGATGCATGTGAGTACATGTGTGTGTACACCTGTCTATTGCATGTATTTGGAGGGTAACTGACAACTTTGAGTGTCATTTCTCAGGTGCTGTCCACCTGCTGTGTGTATGAGAGAGAGATGGAGCCTAGAGCTTCCCAAGTAGGCTTGGCTAGCTCACCCTGGAGCCCCAGGGATCCACTTGGCCCTGCCTCCCCAGTACTGGGATTAAAACCACACACCATCACAATTGGCCTGCATAACCTTTGATCCTATTCAACCTCCTGTCCATCCCTTCTACATTGCTCTTGTCTTATTGACTTTTGAGGATTTTTAATGTATTCTGGATAAAGGTCTGTTATCAGCTCCAAGACTTGCACATACCTTCTCTGCCTGCATGGTGGACATTTCATTGCCTTGACAGTGTCTGAAGGAAGTTTCTGAGTTTTCTTTCCCTTTGAAAATAAGGCACACTTCCTAGTTCTTTTGTTGTTGTTGTTGGTTTGTTTGTTTGTTTGTTGTTTTGTTTTGTTTTGTTTTGTTTTTTCAAGACAGGGTTTCTCTGTGTTGCCCAGGCTGTCCTGGAACTCACTCTGTAGACCAGGCTAGCCTCGAACTCAGAAATCCATCTGCTTCTACCTCCCAAGTGCTGGGATTAAAGGCATGCACCGCCACTTCCTGGCTTCCTGGTTCTTCATACACTCAGTACTTTCACTTTATTCTGAAACTATTTGTTAACATGCTCCGGAAACAGAATGCCTGCTGCATTGTTCACAAACATGTTCCTGGCCTTCATTTTGACAGATGGTATTGTTTTAGCAGACCATTAGAGACATTTAAGCTGTGATCAAGGATTGCCTGTGGTACAGTTTGGCTAAATTCTCAGGTCAGTGTTTAATCTCTATTCAGCCACTTTGATTCTGCTCTGCATGCTTGCTGTGGAACTCTTCTGGCTAGGGCAAAGTTTCCACACAGAATCCGGGTCCTCCTGCCTAAATCTCCTTCTTCCTCCCTCTCCCACCCTCTTCCTTCTGTGACTTCTCTAGGAACTGTACTCCTGTCCCTCAAGAAAACAGTGGCTTTTCTCTTTGGTTTCCCCTTGTAAGATCCCAGCGCATCCTCAATCTAAAGCTGCAAAGGTGAGGTGCTCCTGGTGTGTTGGTCCCTTCTGCACCTTGACTTTCCCTCCAAATACATCTATTTGCATCATTCTCCAGAGGCTTCAATGCAGTTGATTTTTTTTTTTTTTGCTTGCTGCTCATATTTCTGCAAGAAGTAGTGTCCACTAGACATTAACTTGCCACACCTTTACCAGAATCCTAAACTGAATTTTAAAGAAAAAGATGCTGCTTTCTCCTCTCCCCCCACCCCAGAAACAGCAAGAGCATCCAACACCCAGGGGAGGAGGGGTGAGCTTCATGAAAGTAGAAACAATGTAGAAAGCTCAACTTTAATGAAACAAATACACAAAGGAAATGTTTGCACACACCAAGCCCTGGAGACTTGGGCATCCATAGATTGTTTCCCCCAGAAGAACCCAGCCTATGAGTGCTTCTAATTCATCATTCTGCATGAAGACCAAGTCCTATCTCACACATACTTCCATGCACAGCCCTTCAGAAAGCATCCTTAAGAGGAACGGCACAGTCTGGGCCGGTTGCTGGAGACGAAGTCCAGGAAGTTATTCCCAACATTCACACACTAGCCACAAAGGAGATACATCACTGCCTGTCCCTTTAAGAATCTTTGCATATTTCTGTGACACATCCATCAATTTATCCAGAAAAAGCTTGGCAGAAAAAAGCTCCCTGTTGATGATTGAAAGTTCTCATTGCCTAGCATAAGAAAGCAGTCTGCAGCAGGCCAAGCTGGAGAAGAAGTTTTCAAATGTGAGCCAGAGCCACTGCATTTCAATCCTAGGCAGCTCACAGATGCACCAATGCAGTGTGAGAAGCAGAGGTGAGAGCCAGCTCCTTCTTTCTGACTTGTGATTTTTTTTTTTTAACCTTAGCTAAAGTCATTTTTTAAAACTAATTTTAATGGGTCAATAGTTTTGGTGACCCTGATCATGCTCATTTGAATGGCAGGAAAATGAACCAACCTTGATTATCTTTATATCTGTGCGTGGTGGTGGGAACGTGTGAAATCAGAATGGCTTCACAAAAGACAAGAGATACCATGCGCTGCCATCCTGGACTGAAAGAAAGAGACCAGTAACCCAGCACTCCTGCCCATTGCTCCCTGCTTCCTAAATGAAGACACACAGTCTCCCACTTCCTCAAGCTCTGCCGCCATGACTTCCTGGCCACGGTGGACCGATGCTCTCAGACTGTCACCCAAATCAGACCCTTCCTCCTTTGAATTCCTTTTGTCTGGCATTCTGTCACTGCAAGGAGACAAGTGAGACACTGCAGGCTCTCCTCCCAAACCCTTCATGAGGACCAGCTAACAGCTCAGATGGCCCCATGACCCCCTTGACCCCCCTTGACGTATTCTACATGGCAGCATAGATAAAGCCAGAGAAGCCTGTCCTCAGGGCTGGCCTTATCCTGGGCTAGAGAGGGGAACTTTCCCTCAGACTTCCTCCTCTCTCCCCAGCCTCCAAATACTTCCCTGTCCCCTCGCTGCTGGGGACTCCAGTGAGGATTTGAGGTCACACCTTAATTGTTATTCTTTGACTGGGTTTTCTGCTCCTCCCAAACGGGGCAGGTTTCTTCCTCTAGCCTCTCCGGCTCCCTGGAGGTGTGGTTCATAAAAGTGGTGGTGGGCCTGGGCTGCGGCCCAGGCCTGGCCTGCTGATGCTCTCTCTCTCCTAGGGTGGCACGGGGCCTGGTGCTAAGGCCCAGGTCTCTCTCTCTCCTCCCCAGGCAGGCCTGTTTGCTGCACGGCACCTTAATTAAAAAGGGAGGCAATGTATGAATGAGTTATTTTATTGTAGGAAGGGGAAATATGCTAGTTGAGTGGAGAGAAGGAAAGGAGAGGAAGCAGAGAGTGAGAAAAGAGAAGGGAGAGAAAAGAGAAGAGGGAGAAAGAGCAAAGAGGGGAGAGAGAGAGCAAGAGGGTAAGAGTAAGCGAGAGGGGTAAGAGTAAGAGAAGAGAACAAGAGAGTGAGAGAGAACAAGAGAGGAAGAGAACAAGAGAAGAAGAAGAGAGCAAGAGAGTGAGGGAGCAAGAGAGTGAGGAGGGGGCAAACCACCCCTTTTATTGTATGGGGCGTGGCATGCCTGGCTTGTGGTCAGATGACTGTGTGTAAGGTCCAGCTAGAATGCTGGGAGTTTGAGGCAGTGTCTGCCTGATAGAGCACACATCTCCTGCAGGGGCAGCTGTGAGGGGTCTGGGCTGAAATCTGAGCCATGGTCTGAGGAGCAATTCACTGAACGCCTTCCGTCCCTTTGAGCAAAAGCTCAGTAGGTCTCCGGGGTTCAAGGTGGCTCTACTGGACTCTGGCTGTCAGAACTGTTCACTGCCCAACATGGAGGCATCTCTTTTCCCTACTGGTGTATATTCACCATGCATGGGCCTGGGTTACATAAGTACATTTTTGTTAAGTGTGCTATGTACCCTGACTGTTTTCGCCCCCCTACCACCCTACCGTCCCTGCGCTAGCTGGATTTATGTCAGCTTGACACAAGCTGCAGTCATTTGGGAAGAGAGAACCTCAACTGAGGAAATGCACCTACCCGATTAGCCTGTAGAGCATTTTTTTAATTGATGATGAAGGAAGGCTCTGCTCCCTGTGGGCAGTGCTAGCCCTGAGCAGGTGGTCCTAGATAGTATAAGAAAGCAGGCCGAGCAAGACACGAGGAGTGACCCAGTAAGCAGCACTCCTCCATGGCCTCACCAGCTCCTGCACTGAGTTTCTGCCCTGACTTCACTGGGTTTTAGACATATAAGCTGTAAGGTGGAATAACCCTTTCCTCCCCAGGTTGCTTTGGCCATGGGATTTTATCGCTTATCTTTAGGAGACCCTAAGATAATCCTTTCTCCTCTGTCCCACTGATCTCCTTTGTTCTACAAGGATTCACTTCTAATTTTGATGTCACTTACACATACTTACACATGATTGTGTGTGCCCATACGAAATAAAAGCAAATGTGGTATTTGCCTTCCTGAGACTGATCCAATTTGTTTAAAATTATTATTGTCTGTGCATTTTCAGCCTTTATCTCTTTGTTCATCATCTCTACTCTGCAGAGCCTATGAGCCTGCTCTCTGGAATCTTGTACTGTTCAGGTCCCTGCTCCACCGGCCACTGCTGTATGTTCCGGTCTTTAGATACTGATAAATCACAGCAGCCTCCAGAGCTGTCCGGGAAATAAGTGCAGACAGTCGGGCAAAGTGTTTGACATAAAGCAGGCATTCCATATAAACAGAAGGATGGGCCATCAAGGCAGCTTCCTCCCCTTCAGTCACGGGGGCAAACTTCAGCCTAACCTCTCATTTATGTTGATGAAATGTCATTAGACCATAACCACCCTGATTTGTAAATACTGCAGTCATCCCAAGAGCATGGCACCTCGTTCCTCATGTCTCATTGAATCCTCAGAGCAGCCCTGAGCTGTTAGATAGAAATGGTGTGACTGCTGACCTCTAATTTCACTATGTCATCATTTCCAGAAAATGCCGGTGATCCCGTGAACAATGCCAGAGGAGGCTTTCTGGGGAAAAGCAGTGCTCAGGAGCAGTGACTGGGTCGCAGGCTGGGGGAGAGCATTAGACCAACGGGATATTTCCTCTTGCTGGGTTTTTTCTCTTTCAGCAGGTGGGCTTACCCCTTGAACTAACTAGCATTAAAACAAGACGCCTTGACTAGTAACTGCATCACAGCATGGCTGGCTGCACCCGTAGGTGGAGAAGTCTGGGTGAAAGGGAAAGAGAGGAAGAATCGTTGGGAAGAGAGATGAGGAGGCCTGGGAATAAATAGCCCAGAAGCCGCCCCTAGCTCTTCCAAGCCACGTTGGTCTTAGAGCTACGCCCTCCCTGCCTCAAGCCTGAATTATTCGTAGTTCAGCCCACTGCCTGACAAATGGGTGAATGAATTAGTTGCCTGAGGAGAAAGATAACAAACATGAAGCCAGAAACAGTTCATAGTTTTACCTGCTCAGTGACTTCAAAGAGGGCTCTGCTCAGGTGGGGCCAGGGTCCTCACCCTGAGTCCCCACTGGCATGGGGACACTTCCACAGTGTGCCTTTGTAGCACCCTCTACTGCTTCTATCTCAGCTATAACTTTTTGGAGAAAACTGAGCATGACCCGAGGAGTCCCTGTAGGCCCTCTTGACCTTCCAGACACATCTCCCTTGGCCTCTAGCTAAGCATTTACAAAAATGAGTTTACCGTCTTTCCCTCTTAAATTGTGACCTGGAGCTGAGCATGCTCAGAGAAGAGCTCCTTAACTGAGCACACTCAGGAGGGAGTGCTCACAGGCACCTTTTTTTCAGACAGGGTCTCTTTTTTTCATAGCCCTGGCTGTCCTGGAACTCACTTGGGAGACCAGGCTGGCCTTAAACTCAGAGATCCACCTGCCTCTGCCTTCCAAGTGGTGGGAGTAAAGGCGCGCGCCACCATTGCTTAGCTGTAAGTCTCCTTTTTAGGAACACACATGGACTTCCTGAATAAAAGAACCCATTCCCTTGTCGGGGGTGGGAGTGGGCATTGCCTTGAGATAACTTGCTTCTCTTAACCGCAGGAAGTAATGTCTCCTCTTTCTTTCGATTCTCAGCCCCGTTTGGCTTGGGCTTTTTTGTCACCAAGACATAAAGCAATTCCACTCGGTTACAATTGGGAGATGGAGAGCAGAGAGTGGCAGCCACTCACTCACTCACCAAGAAAGGAAAAGCTCACAGGCGGAACAGCAGCTACAAGGCTCAGTCCTCACACGTCCGTGAGGTCATTAGCCAGGCTTACCACCGATAAACCAAGAACTGCGAACTGTGGTCTGTCCGTGATCACTGCGTATCCCTTGAGAAAGAAGGTGTAAGACCCTGCCGAGCCTTAGCTTACCGGAGACCCCCTGAGTGAATCACGCGGAGCCTGATCGATGCAAAAAGCAAGAGGATTTTTAATGTTCCAGTGCACAGGGGCTGTCCCCGACCCTAAGGCGAGGTGGCGACCCTGCACAGCTTGTTCAGTGAGCTTTTATACAATTTTTAGGGCAGCGGCCATTAGACACAATGTGATTGGCAAAACACTGTGACTTTTTAAACTGATTGGTCTTCAGGGAATGAGGTGGCAAGGACTTCCCTTGTCTGAAGGTGGGCAAAGGTCCATCCTGCGGAATGTGTCCCCACCGACACCCTGTGATCTGAGGAATGTTAATTAGCCTTTCCCTTCCGGAGAGTTCCACCACCTTCCCAAAGTTCCTGAGCTTATCTCATTAAGCTCAACAGAAATTCCCGGCCTCCTAGTGTTTTTCTGGGATGTCCCTGTTTACTCAGTTCTGTTTCCCACAAAGGCTAACAACAAGCTGTTCTTTAGGCTTACCATGTGAGCGATAAGGATGTAAGAAGAGACGTTAACCATTTATTAAGTTCCTCCATCAGCGTGGTATCTTCCTCCAATGAAATCATCTAACAACATTATATAAAATAACGCCCCTGCGAGTAAGTGTGCATATTGATCACATATTCCAGGCTGTCTTTCCAGGTTATTTTATTTTTGCTTTGTATTTTGGTTTTTGTTCTGTACTAGACTGTGCAGCCTGGCCTAAACTAGAGATCCTCCTGCCTCAGCTTCAACGATGTGTGTTAACATATCTGTCTTTAGGACTTGCCTCTTTTTAAAGGTATGCATGCCTACATGAGTTTATTATGTGTGGCATGTGCCAGCCGAGGGCAGATGAGGGTGCTGGAACCCACGGAACTGGAGTTACAGGCAGATATGGGTGCCAGGAACCAAACCTGTGAGAGCAGTAAATGCTCGTAGCTTCTAAGCCACCTCGCCAGGCCCTGATGTGTTACTGTGTCACCCTCATAAAACCCTGCTATTCTCTAGAGCAGTGGTCCTCAACCTTCCTAATGCTATGACCTTTTAATGCAGTCAGTTCCTAGGGCTCTGGTGACTCCTAGCCACAAAATTGCTTCATTGGGACTTAACTGTAATTTTGTTACTCTTATGAATCGTAATGTAAATATCTGATCTGCAGGACGTCTGACATGTGACTCCCCCCCACCCTACCCCCCCCCACACACCCCCAGGTAGGGGACGTGACCCACAGGCTGAGAATCCGTGTTCTAGAGACTGCAAAGGAAGAACTGACTGGTGGGGTTGTGAATCTGTAGGACTCAGACCACTAAGTCTCTCATTCTCCATGTGTCGTTACAAAACGTCTTCGTTTCCTTCCAGCCATAGATCCCCACTTAGTGCAATAGAACACCATCAATACAATATTGTGCAGTTTTCAGTCCTTGAGTTCAGTTCCACACATCAGGCCCATCAGCTCACCTCTGCAGGATCTGATCATTACGTTCCTGTAACAGCACGCTCTGTTTTCTCAGAGATAGAAAGGGAGGCTTTACAGGTAGAGAGAGAGAGAGAACGCGTTCTTTTCCAACAGTGGGCTGAGCCCAGGGAAGTGTAGTACCCTGGAAGCCGGAGTACACAGAACGTGTAGTCTGTGCCTTTACATCTCGGAGGGTTTCTACTTTTAATGACACCATAACTGAAAGGCGAAGAGGCTAGGACACCGCTTTGTTTTAGATTGGGTTTTACCAAATACACCTGGTGCCACAGACAAGCATTCGATGACAGTGTCTCGGGGCACAGTCACAAATGGGCTGTGGACCTCCCGGGTACCCTCCTGTGGGCCATGCCCTCATTTCATCGTTCTCGAACATTGAAAGGGAAAGCCCAGGCTGAGCTTGCCAGCCTGCTGAAGCCTGCTGTTTTTCCTGGCAGCCTTAGCTTCAGGTTCCTGCTCTTTCCAATGGGCAATGAGGCCAGACCTAAGTAATAGATTGCTGGGAGGTTCAAAAGATAAAACCTGTCAGCGTTTCACACAAGGAAATGGCAAGAACGGCAGTGACACTGTAATTATGCTGCTCCCCGTGGTTTATTGAATCCTTAAATTGTGGAGTGAAACCCATCGGGTCACCGCTCTCCCCGAAGATAGAGGCTGTCTGCCTCCCTTGCCTGTGGGTGGGGAGCAGGCCTGTCTTCTTGTGCCGTCCTCTCAACTGGAAGTTCTGCCCAGATCCCAGGCCAGAACAGCAGTGAGTGAAGAAACGCCCACCTGCTTCACTAACCTTAGCACGAGGCCTTGGACACTGAAGTCCTCCACCACAGCAGCCTGCCGCAAGCTTAGGTCACAGATCCGGCTTCTTTACAAACTTGGTTTAGGCTAAATGTGAGCAGCTCCCAGCATGCACACAAGCACTTGGCTGCACCTTGCCTGTGGCTGAGAGGAATCTAGGCTAGGGCAACTGTGAAAGCTGCTGAGAAGGCTGCCCTGCAGCTGCTGCAGTCCCCCAGCTACCGGTATGTTCTCACCCGTGAGCTGTGTTCACGTGGACTGCAGGTGGCACTTAATGTATCCCCCCTTTATTTGGTTATAAAATTCACCCACTCCCACCAGGCAAATGTTCCACTAACATCGAGATATTAATGTTCTTAAAGCCACAGAGCACCCTCACCGCCCTCGTGGCCCAGTGGTAGCAGGCAGTGGCAGCAGGCTCCAGGGGCTTGTGTCGGAAGAGCTGCCTCACTGGGTGCACACCCTGGCAAGCGCTTAAGCCAATGAATGCTATGCACCAGAGGAGTGCTCAGCCTGGACCTTTGAGGGATTCTTACACACACCCCTCAAAAAGGCATCATAACTGTTCAAGGCTTGTTTTCCTGGTAAAGGCTCCGTTACAGGAGGAGAGGGAAAGTTCAGAGGGTACAGGAATGGCTGTTGGACTCTGTGATCATGCTGGAACTACAGGGACGCCTGACGGTGCCCACTTTACAGCTGTGAAAACTGAGTTCTGCTGGGGAAGTCTGCCCTCTTTCCCAAGGCCTCACCCGAGGCAGTAACTACTTTCCTTCTCCCTACTTAATTCTTTTCTGCTTCCTGGAAACTGTTCTATTCTAAAAACAAACAAACAAACAAAAGAAATCAACAAATACTCATGATAAAAAATGACAGAGTCCTTAATGACACTTCATTCGCATATACCAGGAACTTGGATCAGCTTCACCCCATCATCCTCTCCTGCCCCCTCCCTGCTCCAAGCCTCCTTCCTTTGTCAAATGCCCCCCTTTACTTTCATGATGTGTGTGTGTGTGTGTGTGTGTGTGTGTGTGTGTGTATGATCATATATGTAATGTGTATGTAAAATCTAGGTTCCACAGAGAAAACAAAATAAGTGGCCTCTTTCTTTCTGACTTTCTGAATCTGGCTTATCTCACATAATACACTCATCTGCAGTTCTGTCCTTCGTCCTGGAGATGCTGTCATTTCCTTGTCCTCTGTGGCTGAAGGAAACACCAGTGTGAGTCCCTACCATGCTGTGGGACACCTGAACGGAAGTCATAGCTTGGCTACTATGGACAAGGCCACACAATAAACTCAGACATGCAGGGACCTGCTGCTAGATCCACAGCACCCTGCAGCTCTGTCTCCTGATGTGATCCCTTGTGGCTGGTATTGGTCCAGGTCTTCCCGCTGCCAACAGCGAGCGGCTCAGGCTGATGGGTGCTGTTCTCATTAGTACCCAGAAAGGTTAGATCAAGTGTGGCATTTCTCCTCCAGAAATCAATGCTTTGGGGAAGCAACCCTCTGGGAAAGAAGTGTGCAGCATTCGTGAGTCTCCTTGAGTCTGGCTGTGGGAAGGAGATGCAGAAAACCTTTAGTCTGACAAATCCTTGCCTGGTATACTGAGAATGTATGTGATCAAAGCTTATAGGAGACCGAAAATCCTCAGGCTGCATCCCTGAGGCCACTCTGGGCCCACAGCTGCAACCTGGGGATTACACTATTTAGGGCTGGAAATGAAGCTTCAGTGGAGGAAATGCCTGGAGGCTCACAAAATGGGTAGCTCAAAAGGTACTGGAAAATTCTGAGGAGGAAAAAAAAAAAAAAAAAAAGATAGTGCCTATTAAAAAAATGAGGGCATCCTTTGTCTTGTCCTGCAGATTGGAGCCAGAAAGCTGGCTCCTGCTATTCAGTCCAGGCCCTCCAGAAGCTTCCATTCTGTGGGCTGGGCGGAGGGAGCAGCTCCTTTTATAATTGCTCAGGAACTTGTGAAATTGTAAAATGGAAGTTACCCAGGAACTACCTGTTGAGTGACTCCTGAAGCCAGGCACACTCCCAGGTGCTGCTGGGTATATCGCAAATGGAGAACAAAAGAGTATGTCAGCATGGTGCTGGCTCTGTGAGAGAGAGAGAGAGAGAGAGAGAGAGAGAGAGAGAGAGAGAGAGAG
>JADRCD010201838.1:36832-51395 GCA_019843815.1 Montemys delectorum
GAGAGAGAGAGAGAGAGAGAGAGAGAGAGAGAGAGAGAGAGAGAGAGACAGCTTGGCAGATTAGAATAATTACCACACAGAAGGTAAAGGAATGAAGGCAGAAGGTGAATAAAGATGACGGTTTGAAAGGATTCCATGCTCTCTAACATCCTGGGAGGGGCTTTTGTTCCTCAGGGCACTGCCGCTGTGTGGTCTTGGCACCCATTTTTCTACCCCCCCTCCCCAGTACTCTGTTGGATAGGAAGACTGTTAGGAAATATAATGGGGTGAGGGGGTGCCTGGCGGGCCCCTGCCCCCTGAGAAATGACGCCATGCAACAGATCTGGTACACAGTGGGGGAGGGGTTATTTGGAGGAAGGAAAGGAGTAGGGGTAGAGGTAGATGAGTGGACATGTAGACAGACAGACAGACAGCACAGAGCCATGAGGGCAGAGAAGAGTATGGGCACAGAGGACGGAAAAGGGGGAAGAGAGAAAGACCTTCCAGAGACACATGAACAGAGAGAGGTAGAGTGGCAAGCGGTCCATTTATATGCCGCCCGCAGGCAGGTCTTGGCAGCAGACAGGTGTGATGTGATAACATAAGCAGTCACTAGAACTCTGGGAGAAGCCTAGTGGAATCGTCTGTATGCTAACATTGACCAGCACTCACAGTGGAGGGGGAGGGAAACTGAGGCACAGTCAAGGGATGAGTCTGGGAGAGAAGGTATCCCAAAATCTAGACAAGCAACTGATGTGGCCAGTTCTAGGAAACAGACAGAGAGGTTGGGCAGGGTTTGCCTAGGGACCACGAAGTGGGTGACAGGGAAGACCACGGGTACCCTGAGCTCCCAACAGACACCAACAACACCCCACCTTGGGTGTGAATGGAGAAGCTATTGCTAGGATTAAAGATGTGCACCATCACATCCAGCTTAAACAATTCTTATGAAGCTTATTTCTAGGTCCCTTACATATATCTTGGCTTCAATTACAAATGGGAACTTAAGTTACATTTTATAATTGTGTATTACATACTAAGGGGAATTACTAAATTTTCAAATGCTGTGCATGTCTCTAGCTCCCAGTTACTGATGCCTCTTTGTAGTTCTGCTGTCTTATTAGTTTCATTATTTTGCCTTCTAGTGGGATAATAAATAATATGTCCTACGAATGCTGACAGCTTTACTTGTTTGAAATTGTAGTCCTTTCATTAGCACGCTTTAGAGGTTTTTAATAGTTTTTGTTTGTTTGTTTGTTTTTCCTTTAGTTGGGTTTTGTTTTGGACGTTGTGTTTTTGGTCGTTGTTGTGTTTGGGTTTTGTTTTGTTTGTTTGCTTGCTTGTTCTTTGCCTTCCTGAATTAGCTGGGACTTGTCTCAGTTGCTGAGCAGAAGGGGTACTGAGCAGAGGGAGTACTGAGAGGAGGGGGTACTGAGCAGAGGGGGTACTGAGAGAAGCGGGTACTGAGCGGAGGGGTTACTGAGCGGAGGGGTTACTGAGCGGAGGGGGTACTAAGAGGAGGGGGTAATGAGAGGAGGGGTACTGAGAGGAGGGAGTAATGAGAGGAGGGGTACTGAGAGGAAGGCTTCTGCTTCTCTTAGGACAGCTAGTGCTTAGACCTCACTGATCACAAGGTTAGGGGGTCATTTTAAGACAAAATGAGTATTCCTTTTTCAAAGTTTTTCTTTAGCTATGTATTGAAATAATCACCCAGTGTTTTCTCTTTCTTTAAGATTTACTTATTTTATTATATATTCAGTGTTCTGCCTGCATGCTCTGCACATCAGAAGAGGGCAGCAGATCTCATTATAGATGATTATGAGCCACCATGTGGTTGCTGAGAATTGAACTCAGGACCTTTGGGAGAGCAGCCAGTACCCTTAACCTCCACGACATCTTTCCAGCCCCGGTGTTTTCTTTTCTAATCTATTAAACCTGTGATTCAATTAATAGATTTTTCTGATATGAAGGCAAAGTAAGTTCGCCTGGCTCAATGCTTAGCACACACGCGGCCCTGTGATGTTTTGCATCATCACCCCATAAGCCTCCTGACTTCGTGATCTTCTTTAAGACTTTCTAATTCTGCCTTTATGAGTTGATCTGTTTGGGTTTTCTATCCCTTTCTGAATCCTGGGCACCTGCTATCGGGTGAATGCCAATAATGAAGCAAATATAGCATCCACAGTCAGTGGAGGGGGCAGCCACATCAGTGGGCAGTTCTGGGGTGCACTGGAGTCTGCAAGGAGGTGAAGAGGCATGGTCCCCAAGCAGGGCAGGACCAAGCAGTTCAGTCAGCCAGGAGTTCCACAGCTTGCAGGAAGGGCCTGTTCCAGGCAGAGGACTCAAAGGAAGAGAGGGTTGGAGGAGCACAGAGTGTTTGGTTAACCAGCTGAAGCCCAGTTTAGCTGCACCAATGAGTGAATTTCCAGGGGATCATGCTGAAGGTCAAACACAAACTTAATCCTCAGACTTGTACATTGATGGCATTTCGGTCTGTTTTTGATTTAGTTTTTATGACAAGGTCACTCAGTGTAGCTCTGGCTGTCCAGAAACTTGCTATGTAGACCAGGCTGGCTTTAAACTTACAAGATTACACTTGCCTCTGTCTCCCAAGTGCGACACACCACAAGCTTATTGATGGTATTTTTGAGGTGGTGTTTTGGGGAGGTAATAAGCTGAGATGAACTCATCAGGGTGGAACCCCTGCAGGCACCAATACCTTTATAGGAAAAGGAAGAGAGTCCAGCTAGCGCTGTGCTCTGCCTTGTCCTGTAAGGATATGCTGCACGGAGGCCACACCACAGCCAGCGGAAGCTCTTGGACTCCTCAGACTCCGGGACTTGAGCCGAATGGATCTCTATTCTTAATAAATTACCAGTTGGCTAGTCTGTGGCATTTGGTTATAGCAATGGGAAATGGGCTAAGACACTTGGGCTTCCTCCAGCCTTCTGTCAAGCCTCCCGCATGCTTCCGTTTCCCCACAGGCACCTGGGTCCTAAATGTGGCTGCTTATACCAGGGCCACTGTTTCCAATAAATGTGGTGGCACTGAAGACGGAGTTCTGTCCAGAAAAAGCTGCAGGTTCTTTCTTGCTACTAGGTTCTTCCACTGCCTCAAATCCAGCTTTCTCACCCATAAAATACTCGGGCAGGAGAGTCAGCAAAATGAAGCAGGCAAAGTCCTTTTCCTCACTGGATCATTTCTGTTGAGACACTAGAAGCTGGTCATTCTTTGACTGGGCAGTGACGTACATCTTATTAGTTTCGTTTTTTGGGTTTGTTGTTGTTTGTGTTTTGTTTTGTTTTTCCCTGAGAGGAGAATAACCTTTATTGGTCAGGCATAACGAAATGGCTTGTGTGTATTCTCTTTCAGGGGAAAATAAGACAACAACAGTAGCCTGTCACAAAAGGGCTTCTGCCAGGCAGGCTGCCTCCCTGAGTGCCTGCTGCAGCCGGAGACATTGTGGCTTTGTCGCCTCCCCCTCACAGCCTAATGACATTCTCAAAGGTGGCAAAGGAGAACTTTGGGTTGCCATGGAAACCTGGTGCCAGAAAGAATCAAGAGAATTCTAGCCCTTAAAGGCTGTGTGGATTTATTCCCCTGCTGGTTAGGGAGAATTTGCAAGGAATGGGGGAGCGGAGTCAGGTGTGAAGCAAAGGGGTTTCTGGGGTGCTGGGCATTGAGCGTGTGGGTAAAGGAGCTGTTGTCTGGGGGTCCAGGACCTCTTTGGGACAACTTAGTTTCTCCTTCTTTGAGTCACATCTGAACCCAAATTTAAATGATCCATGAGAGAAGGGCAGGAAGGGGAGAAGGAAAAGAGTGAGTTCCCTACAGTGTGGTAGCTGTGTCATCCTGGGCGCCCAGATCCTAGCAGGCCTTCTGACAGAAGCTCTTAAGATCCCACCATTTCCATTAGCCCAGGTTCCTTTCTAAATGTGTTGTTGTTGTTGTTTGTGTTTTGTTTCGTTTATCGCACCCTCCAAGTGTGGTATGACAACTCATCAGATCTCCACAGCGCCCTGCTGTGCAGTGGATACCTTGTGCCCATTGCACAGAAGCTGGTGTGGAGGCTGCATGGACTGGTGTGGAGAAGAAGAACTGGACACGGAACCGGTTCAGTCTCATGGGATCCACCAGGAGCCAGCCAGAGAGCAGCTGTAGGGAAGGTCATAAAATGATACTTTGTTACCGCAGTGGTCTCCACAGCAAGGGCAGGATAAAAGGACACAAACTGGCTAAGATATCCTACCAAGGATCCCCATGGAGATGACACTGAGCCCAGAACCTCCTCCATTGTGTTTAGCCAATGCTGTGTGCCAGGATGCCTTTGTAGGTACGTACCTACCTCAAAGGGTTTCGTAGATCCACTCTGTAGTGAAAGGTTGTGTTGTGGTTTATAAAATGTGGTGTAAAGAGAGCACCTCAGGGGGCCCAGCCAAGGTATCCCTCTGAACAATCGAGCTATGGGACCAGCCTAGTACAAAAGGAAGTTTACTGCAGAAATGGGAGGCAAGGAGAGAGCCAGGACCTGGAAAGAGGGTAGAGACTGTTAGGAACGGCCGCCCTGTTCTCGTCAGAAAGCACCACACTCTGGGACCAAACAGTTCCATGAAAGAGGTTTAATTAAGAGGAGGAGAGGGGGCAGTAGCACGGAAAGAGAAGGAGAGAGAAGAGAGAGCAAAAGAGAGCGGAGAGAGGAGTGTTTCTCCTTTATATCTGCGTGATGACGTATGTACTACCCAGGTGAAACTGGGTAGCCCTAGGGGTTCTTGGGAATGGGGGGGGGGGGGCATTGCCATGGTAACAGATCTGTGGTCTTGCCTATTTACAAGTGCAGGCACTCGGTGATGCTAACAGAGACAAAGGAAGGCGGACAGAGGAGGACAGAAAGAGAGAAGAGAGAGGAGGAGAGGAAGAGGCCAGCTGGGGACACGTAGGGAAGAGATGGGGGTGACAGGGAGGGAGAGAGAGAAGATGGCTAGAGAAAGGAGCCCAGCAGTCCTTCTAGCCTAGCTCCTGGCTCTTACCTGGCAGGAAGAGCAGCATTCTGTTGCTAGGTAACTATTGCATAGAGCCTAGAGGAATTGCTAACAGGTTAGTGGTTATATCCACTTTGCAGATGTGGAAATTGGGATTCTGTGATTATGGGTCATATCAACAGGTTCAAAATCTTAGAAGAAGAGACCAACATTTTAAAATATGCAGTGGAGAAGAAAAGCTTTTTTTTTTTTTTTAATTCTAAATCCCAGACTCTTGTTTTCTTTGTGGTGAAGACCAATATTGATACTGAGACAGCGTCCCTGTTACACTAAGGCATTAAAGAGTGTGAATTAGATAAGAATCTGTCTTCTCCTGTGGGCTCTTGGACCCAGAGATTCGAAGGATGGTGACCGTGATAAAAACCGGTCTGCGTGAGCCAAGCCCCAATAGTCCAGCTCCTCTGACCTTCTCCACTTGCACCCCACCCCTGGCCCAGAAGCCACCCTCCCCCACCTCGTTCTCAACACTCAGGGTTCTGTTTCTCTGGTGCCACCGGCTTCATCCCGCCGTGTGTGTCTCTCTGTCCTGTGTCTCCCTTAAAGCCGTTCTCGGAACCCACTGAGGTTTCTCTGCCCTTCTTTACTTCCCTTCAAAGACATTGTTTTCCCAAATCTACTTACATCCTGCTCATTTTACGTCCAGCCGTCTGCCTCCCCAACCTCCTACCGCAGAGTCTCTCCTGCAGGTATCCTGGTGGGGAACTTTCTAGGCATCTGTGTAGTTGGCAAAACAGACTTGCCTATTTGCTTTCCTGAAACCTACTGAGAGGTAAGCTTCAACTAAGGCTATAAGATGCATTGTTGGGATTAATAAATGATTATTATTAATAAGTAGCTAATACATTTATTAATGTGGAGGACGAACAGACAGACAACAGCATGGTAGGGTTGCTGAGGACAGCTCGACCCAGCACCAGAGACGAACAGTATGGCGGGAGGGCCTTGCTGAGAGAAAAGCAGGGCCCATGTGGAGTCTCTTCCTATCCCTTTCTGAGGATGTGTAGTGGTTTGAATATGCTTGGCCCAGGGAGTGGCACCATTAGGAGGTGTGCCCTCCCCCCAGCCTTGAGCAGGCTGAATCAGACCTGTTTTGCCACAGTTGGCTAGCCCACTTAGGGTAGAGTCTGCCAATCTAGGTAAAGTCTATGGTCCTGCCATATCTGCAGCTGCCTGAGAGAAGCCACTACCTGCTGAGCCGCTGAGCTTGTCTTCCTGATGAGATCCTGACAAAGCAAGAGACCCTGGCCAAGTGAGGGATGGGTCTCCCCCCTTTATATTCAGACTCAAGTAGTAAAGATTGAGAGCCTTGATCAGAGAACTTTGTCTTGGCTCTTTATTTCTCTCAGTGTCCTTCCCACCCATCCCAGCTTTCCTTTCAGGAACCCATTAACCCATAGCCGCTGGTGGCTACAAAGTAGGTGTGGCCTTGTTGGAGGAAGTATGACATTGTGGGGGCGGACAATAAGACCGGCCTCCTAACGACGCAGGAGTCAGTCTTCTAGCAGCCTTCAGATGAAGACGCAGAACTCTCAGCTCTGCCTGCGCCATGTCTGCCTGGAGGCTGCTACGCTCCCTCCCACCTTGATGATAATAAATTGAATTTCTGAACCTGTAAGCCAGCCCCAATTAAAGGTTGTCCTTATAAGAGTTGCCTTGGCCATGGTGTCTGTTCATAGCAGTAAACCCCTAACTAAGACAGGATGGAAGAGGTTTCATAGTACAAGCCTGCAGCCAGGCTCTCTAACTCCCAAGCAAGAGGCTAAGGAAGCAGGGTACGGAGCACCAATACCCTCTTTGATGTAGCTCACTGTCCCAGATGAGAGATCTCAGCCCCTGGAAATCCGTTAGCTAAGCTCATGGCAGGGAAGTGCTCTGGTGAACCAGGCCAGGCTGTGTGCACTGTGGCCTGAGCAGCAGCTGGACTCTAACGTTCTACCCTTACGATAATCTGATGGCAGAGGCAGAAAATAACAACTAAGTAAGCAAAAGCAGTCATCGTGAAGGGCGCTGCACAAGGAAATGAGGGCTGGCCACTTCTAGCAGAGTAGTCAGACAACCATCAAACCTCAGGGGCTTATGACTTAGAATCCCAACTCTCGTTTGTCAATCCAGTCAGTGTCAGAGTTGGGTGGCTATGTTCCACACAGACATGCAGAGTCTCAGACTGATGGGAAATGTAGCCTCTCCAACACATGGTACCCAAGTCATCCTTGATGCTGATAATTCTAAGGCAGAAAACCTAAGCAGAGTAAAAGGTCGTGGGCCATGGACAGGGCTGTAGATCGGGGCTGTACACCAGGGCTGTGGACCAGGGCTGTGGACCATGGCTATACACCAGGGCTGTGGACCAGGGCTGTGGACCATGGCTATACACCAGGGCTGTGGACCAGGGTGTGGATCAAGGCTATACACCAGGGCTGTGGACCAGGGCTGTGGACCATGGCTATACACCAGGGCTGTGGACCAGGGTGTGGACCATGGCTATACACCAGGGCTGTGGACCAGGGCTGTGGACCATGGCTATACACCAGGGCTGTGGACCAGGGTGTGGACCATGGCTATACACCAGGGCTGTGGACCAGGGTGTGGACCATGGCTATACACCAGGGCTGTGGCCCAGGGTGTGGACCATGGCTATACACCAGGGCTGTGGACCAGGGTGTGGATCAAGGCTATACACCAGGGCTGTGGCCTAGGGCTGTGGACCATGGCTGTGCAGAGCACTTTCCATACACTTGCCTTAGTCAAATGCAGTCACATAGCATAGAAACTTGCTTGGATAGCTAGCACTCCAAACCAAGGAGCTAAGACAACAGAAATGTGTTGTCTCATTGCTCTGGAGTCTGGAATCACAACAAAGATGTTGGCACAGTTGGTTCCTTCTGAGTGTTTATGCACGGGGACCAGTTCAGCCTCTCTCACAGTTTCTGCTGTTAACCCTTTTGCTGCTCCTTAAATTATTGGTGCATCAGCCTGATTTCTGCCTTTGTTAGATTTGGGGTGGATGTCCCACTCACCAAGACACAGAGATGGAGATTGATTCAATTAGCAAGAGGTTTTTAATCATCCAGTATACTGGGGTCATCCCGCATTCAGGCAAAGGCGACCACGAGGGACGAAAGCTCATACTCTTTATATCCTTTCAGAACATAGTTTTACAACCTACAACGTGAGCTGGTTATCTTTCCCATTGTTCTTTGTTTCCATTGACCTTTGTCCTCCAGGAGAGGAGATACCTGTTGCATGTAGGAGGGGTAGGGGGAGATCCACCCCCTCCTGGGGATGTTTCCTGGAACCCGGCATCTCTTCAGGATGGGTGTTTGCTTAGTAAACCTTTCTGAAGCTCTCTGTCTTTAGACTTAATGGACATTCTTGGCTCCTCGGTATTTTTATGAGGTGTCCCTGTTTGCTCAATTCTTACACCTTCATCTGGACACGTGTGATGTTCTCCCTCTGTGTGTCTGTTTCTCCTTAAAATAAGGCCACCAGTCCATTTGGTTTGGAACCCACACTCCACCATTACCCCATATTAACCAATTACACTTATGATGACTGCCTTTCCAAATGAGGTCACGGTTTCGGTCATAGGGTTAATATTTCAGCAAATGACATAGTGTGGACAAAGTTCAGCCCTAACCCATGGTAGCTCTCCAAGGCAAGGGAGGCTGGTCCACTGTCTGGCGAGCAAGTGAGCAGGTGATACATAAAGGAGCTAAGGCAAAGATGGCCGGGCTACTCAGCACCGGGGTTGCACTCCCCGAGAGCAGGGACTCAGCTCGGACAGCTTGAGGCCCAGGTTGGCATAGATGCTCAATAAGTAACAACTGAGCTGAACTAAAGCCAGAGTTCATTGAAGGGTGGAAAGGGCACAGGTGGAGCAAAACTGGAGGCTGGGGAAATGAGGGTTAGGATGGCTGAGGAGTATGCCAAGTACGGATGCTCATGAGTGATAACTGCCTTAGGATTCTGGCACAGAATCTAAGTGGGTCTGTCAACTCCAACTGAAGCCAAAGGAAAGAGCCCAGAGGGGAAAAAAAGCCTGTCTAGTCAGTGTGTGCTTTCCCTGCTAAAGTGTCCCTTGCCAAACAAGAAGGAACTGGGTCATGGGAGAGAGGAAGGGGGCTATTTGTCCCTAGCTCCTCTCTCCCTCCCTCCCTCCCTCCCTCCCTCCCCTCCTTCTTCCCCCCTCTTTTCCTCCTTCCCTTCATGTCTTTCTCCCCCCTCCTTTGCGTGGACAGACTCCCCATCCTTCTAGACCCCTATCCCGGTTTTCTGCATCTAACAACCCAGCTCGCACCGTTCGAGCACATACGCAGGAGGAAAGGCTTCTCAAGGCTCAGACTCATGAAAACATTGTGAGAGAATGGGTGTGTCTGACATCCTTCCAAGGCTGTGAGAGATCGGGTTGGGATGTGTTTGGGCATCAGGAGATGCTGGAAGCTAATGTAAGTCAGACAGACAAACCTCATGGCCTGGGGGACCCTTCAGTGTCCAACTGAAAGGCCATGTTCACCAGGATTGTAATGAGAGTAACAACAACCGTCAGTTCCCCAGGACTTAACGTGAGGCAGGACCCAACTAGGTGTGCCCAACCTGACCAGGCCATAAGTTGCTCTTGGGTCTGCTGCTCCCCGCCCCCAACACACACACACCAGAGATAAGAAATCTGCATTTTGGAGAGGTTGCGTGACTCTTTCAAAGTTTCCCTGTCAGGAAGTCAAAGCCAGATCCAGAATAATCTAAAAGGACCTCCTGACTTAGAATCCTGGCTTTTGCCTTCCCAGGGAAGCAGCTCCCCGCCCCCTTCAGCCTTGCCTCAGTCAGCTTCGCAGCTGTGGCAAAATGCCACAGACATGTCTGTCACCCCAATTTATTTCTCAAAATTCTTGAGCTTGGGGAGCCTGCAGAGAGCTCCCCAAGAGTCTAGGGGGTCGTTGCAACATTGTAACTCATGAGAACAAGTAGCAAAGCCAGGCAAGAGTTGGGAGGTAGAGGCAGAAAGATCAAGAGTTCATCTCTGGCTACCCAGCAAGTAGTGACTGACTTGGATCACTCTGGGAAGCTTGTTTCAAAACGTCCCAAAAAGCAACTAGGAACTGCAGCCTCCTTTCCAGAGCCGTTAAAGAACTCCTACTCTGTCTTCGGCCTTGCCCAAGGCCTGGGGAGGAATGCAGAATGGCTCCCGCCCTTCTGGAGCACTCAGGTTTGAGGTCTAAGAAACAGTGGCAAGGCAAGGCGATGCTGGTGACCCATGTAAAGGAGGAGGAATCGTGGCAGAGGTCACCGTGGACTTCAGTGACTTCGTGACCAGTTCCAGGAAGGCTGGCATGCCGGCCTGCTGAGTGGAAAGGAGACCATTGCTCACCCTCCGCTGGCCAGTTAATGCTGAACTCGGGCTGACCTCTGTCCCTTAAGACTAAGGGACAGAGGAATCTTCTTCCCAACTTCAGAGGGAAAAGAAACGGAACAGAGCCCCCAAGGTCAGCCTTGGTTTTCTCCTTCTTAAATAGGCACTTCAGAGCAAGCCTGAGCTATTAGTTAGTGCTCATAGTGGGGACTGTGTTCTTGGCCGAGGAATCTTGTGCCAAGCACTGTGGAGTGGCTCCCCCTCTGCAGCTGCATCCTGATAACTCCCGTAATGGGGCTTGAAGGAGAAAGACAGCCTCGGCCATCTGCCTGACAGCTGCACTTGCGCTTCATTCGGTGACCTTGACTGCAGACTGATTTGTTGCTCTGGCAGTTTCTGCCCCTGGGGACAGAGGTTGCTCTCAGCAAGTCAGTGGTGGGCACTAGGGTATGAGATTGAGATAGCGAGGAGCCTTTAAGGATAGAAACACACCCATACAGCCTGTCGGGCTTCTCGAAGCCCATTGTGGCTGCCTCATTGCCATAGCAACAGTAGCTGCCACCAATCTAGACCACTGTGCACTCATTTATTAGCATTGGGAGCTGATGGGCCTGGGTTCACTTCCTGCCTCCGCTATTCTCTACAAGTCAGCCAGCCTTGGACAATTCCCTCCCGCAGGTGCAGGTAAAACCACTTAGAGCATGGGGATTATAAAGGTAAAGCACAGCTGGCTGGGAACCCTATAATCCCAGTCTCAAGGGATCGATACCCTACCCTGACCTCCTCAAGCACCAGACACACATGCAAGCAAAACACCCATACACATCGAAATAAAAAATAAAAAATTTTAAAGAATTTTTTAAAGATTTATAACTATGCTCAAACAAATCAAAGATGTAAATATATATACATATATATGCATATATGTGTATATATATATATATGTTTAATCTGGGCATGGGGAGGGGAGTTGAGGGAGTAGAGACAGAGAAAGGCAGAGAGAGAGAGAAGAGGAATAGAGGCCAGCCATGAGCACGTAGAGAGAGATGGGGAGCAGGAGCAAGAGGACAGGACAAGAGCAAGAGCAATGTAAATATATTTCAAGAAAACAAAAGCAAATAGTGAGTGAAATAAGGAGAGGTTAATACAAGACATGAAAACAGAATTCAAAATGAAGATAGAATTACTGAAGACGAGTCAGCTGAAATGAAGAAGGTAAAAACTCATTGAGCTAAATAAAACCTTACATGGAAACCCTCACTTATAATAGGAATCAGTATCAGACGAGACAAAGTGAGAGGCACTGGGTCAGCTAATGAAGATCATATGAAGAGTGTGTAGAAGAGCTCTGGATCACTATGAAGGGACATAACTTTCATTTATCAGCACAGAAGAATACCATGCCAATGGCATAGGGAAAAAGTTTCAAGAAAATCATAGAGAAAATGTTCTAAATCTAAGAAAGGGATGCCCCATCCAGGTAAAAGAGGCTTACAGAACAGCAAATAGAAAAGAAACTCCCCCGTCACACTATAAGTTAAACAATAATAATAAAAAAAAATAGAATAAAGAAAGCTGCAAAAGAGTCATTATTTATAAAGGCAGGCTCATCAGAATAACTGATTATTCAACAGAAAATTTAAAGCCCAGAGTCTGGAAAAATGTTTTCCAAGTTCTGAAAGACTACAACCACCAGCCCAGAATATTACACCCAGCAGAACTATTAAAATTAAAGAGAAATGAGAACTTCTCATAAAAACAGATCAAAGGAATTTATGGCCTCTAAGCCAGATCTACAGAGGATTCTGCAAGGAATACTTTGTTCTGAAGAGAAGGATGAACACATCCAAGAGGTCACAGAGAATAAATACAATATACCAAAAGAAATAATCAAAGAAGACTAAGAAAATATCACAGACAAGAACCAACAAGGCTAACACACGTTGGATTAGAAAATGGAATCCATCTTTTCTGCTGCCTCCAAGAAAAATGTTTCACCACTTTGGACACCACTTTAGAGTAAATGTGTGGGGAAAATTATTCGAGGCAACTAGAACTAAAAAAGAAGAAAGTTAAAAACTCAGTGAGCCAAGTAAAAACTTATGTGGAAATTCCCACCAATAGCGGGAGCCAGTATCTCACTTGAAAGACATGCTAAGAGGCATCTTCTGTGGCTACTCTAATATCTCACAAGGTAAGCTTCAGACCTTCAGTAGAAGGAGAGAACTGGCTTTCAAGAGTTGTCCTCTGACATCCACACATGTGGCATGCACATATCTATGGGGAGGGGGACGGGACAGAGAGACAGAGAGAGACACAGATATGGACAGAGACAGACAGAGAAAGACAGTGAAAGAGAAGAGAAATGAAGTATATTCTAAAAGGCGAGGTCTCTTGGTCACGCCAACCTTACAATGAGACACTCTGTCTTAGTGTTACCATTGCCATGATGAAATATCATGGCCAAAGGCAACCTGGGGAGAAGAGGGTTTATTTCACTCACCATTCCATCTAAGAGTTTATCATCAAAAGCAGTGAGGGCAGTAACTCAAGCAGGGCAGGAACCCAGAGGCAGAAGCTGACACAGAGGGACAGAAGGGTGCTGCTTACTGGCTTGCTCCTCATGGCTTGCTCAACTCGCTTTCTTTCTTTTTTTTTTTTTTTTAAACTTTTATTGCATTATGATGAGAAAAGTTACATGATTTCAATTTATCTGAATTTGTTAACATTTTAAAACATATTTTAAGTACATAGAATTAAATCACATACTTGTTTCCCTTTTGTACCCCCACTCCTCCCAGAGACCCCCTTGAATACCTACAATATATTTTTTGTCATATTCCTTAAAATTTATAAAATATTATAACAATACAAATAAGTATTACAAAAGTTGTTTGATATAAAACAACAATCAATTTAACAGTCTTATGTAGATGTTCGTCTACAGCAATAGTGAAAATACATTTTTCTCAATATAAATTTTAAATAACTCCAAACATATGAACTGTATACTTCAAAATAATACATCACCACTAGTATTTTCCTAAATGAACATAAATATATAAAGTCTTTTTGTTTTGTATTTAGTAGAGTTTAAAATCTTGTCTCTTACTGTGGTACAAGCCCAAAGTAAGAACAATTTTTAGACATTTTACCTCCATCGTAGCTAAGCTGGGAGTTGATAGTTCTGCTGCACCAAGAAATGAATTGTAGGCTCGATTTTTGGATACAGACTTCCTGCTATGGTCAAAGCTATTTGACTTGAGTGAGTGACTTTATTCTCAGCCCACAGAGAACAGGTTACATTCATTTAAGAAATGGTGTAGGTATTAAGATGGTCTATCCATAAAGTCATTCACCAACTGTTTCAATGAACAATGGTTCTGCTTGGAGGGTGGCACGGACATTGGGTGAGGGTAAGAATTCGGTTCATTAGCTGTGATAATTTGGAAAAGCGTTCATCTCAGAGAAAGAGTAACTTATGAAGTCTTCTTCAAACTTGATACAAGAATTACAAACATCAGGCAAATCATTCAGTCTCACTCTTTGTTGTTCTCTTACAAGCCCCTTCCCAATTTAATTGTCTATGTTTCTTTTGGGTATATAAATACTTTTGAAATATATAAGCTGTTCTGAAAACCACAGTATAGTGTAAAGACATGAAATAAACAATACTACTAATACAGAGGCTGAGATAGGAGAAGCGAGATTTCAAGACCCTTATGTTGTACACAGCAAGACACTGTCACAAACAAACAAGCTGAAAGTGCATATAGAGTGTACAATGTTGGACCTATTTCTCCAATTACCAAATTAGAGAGACCATTGGATGACAATCAACAAATTTCTAATTCCTCATATTTTTGGTTTTCAATCAATTAGGATATACTGGTAATATTAATTTTCATATTAAGATATTAAGAAAAAGTAATTGTCACTTCCTGTTGTTTTTGTTGTAAGAGGTGGAATTAGGTTTGTGTGGATTTGTTGAAAGATTACCTTCTTGCTTCTTCTGGGGTGTAGTTTTGCTCCTTATGTTGATGTTTTCCATCTATTATCCTTTGTAGGGCTGGATTTGTGGAAAGATACTGTGTAAATTTTGTTTTGTCATGGAATATCTTGTTTTCTCCATCTATGGTAATTGAGAGTTTTGCTGGGTACAGTAGCCTGGGCTGGCATTTGTGTTCTTGTAGGGTCT
>JADRCD010201839.1:0-13840 GCA_019843815.1 Montemys delectorum
TCTCTTTGGCTCTGTCCCTGTTTTTCTTGTTAGTTTCTTTATTTCTGTGGTGGTATACCTGATAGAAGAAATTGGTTGGGCAAGAAGTTTTTGGATGAAAAACTTCTGGCTCAACCTATTGCCCAGACAGTGAAATGATGCATTCCATTGTGGTAGAAAGAAATTTGTTGTTAAGAGCAAGTTTTTGATGCGGGCAAAAGTGTGAGTCAGCTTGCTATATTCTATCCACAGTTAAAAAGTAAAGCTGGGTGAATGCTGGTGTTCCTCTTTTTTCCTGCTTTTCCCCCCTTTTGTATTCAGTGTGGGCAACCAAACCTTGCTTAGCAGGAGTCTTCCCCCCTCAGTTAAATCTCTCTAGAAACCACCTCCCAGTCATACACAGAAGTGTATCTCCCAGCTGATTCTAAGTTCCTGTCAAATAGACACTGATGTTAATTATTAAAGGAAGCTGGATTGATTTTTGACTCATGGTTTGAGAGGACACAGTCTGTCACAGTGCAGAAGGCATAGCAACATCCATGGTGACTCATAGCTGTGGACCTGGGAGTGTGGGGTTGCTTACCTTGGCAGGTCAGGCTTGAACAGGGGCCAACTCCTCTTCCTTTAATTAAAAACCTACTTCTTTATTCCCTTAAACAGTATTGCTAGCTGGAGAGAAAGTATTCAAACACATCATCCCATTGAAGGCATTTCACATTCAAATGTAATATTTTGTCCTCTGAACCTTGCACATTTATGGTCATCTCAAAATGCAAAATGCATTCAGTTTACACTTCAAAATTCCCTTAGTCTTAGATTTCAAATATATTTTAAAGATCTGAAGTATCTGTCTCCTGTGTCTCAAGGCAATCGAACTGTGAGATTGTGTAAAATCAAAGAACAAGTTACATGTATGAGTGATGTAAATGCTTCCATGCTAATAGGGAAGAATGGACCAAGGATGGAAAAACTCACCAATTCAAGATCTAAACGTGTAAGAATGATCATCAAATCCTGAAGTTCCATATCCAACATCTGAGCCATGTGGAACTGTCTGTGCTTCAGCAGGCTTCGATAGCCCTATTCCTCCAGCACTACTACCTAAGGCACACAAGGCATTTGTCTTGGACCAACACTACTCCGTGCCTGCAACTTTCTTTGGCAGATGTCCCAGGTTCCTGGTAGTTTCACCATCCTATGGTCTCCATTGCAGCTTAGGCTTTACTTTTATCGTCTTATTTGCAGTCTTCTCCAAGGCTCTACTTGAGGTTGAAACATTTGAATAAAACTGTGTAGAATTGTATGAAACCTGGAATAATGTATATGTGTGAGAGTGTGTGAATAGAAATTAGAACTACTTGCAGTGTGTGTGTGTGTGTGTGTGTGTGTGTGTGTGTGTGTGTGTGTGTGATTTTAAGGGTTACTGAGGATATATTTTTGTAATGAGAGGATTTGTATGGGGGAATAGAGGAAGAAAGACTAGAGGGCTTTGAAAATTGATGTGTTGAGATGTGGGGTCCTGTTCATAGATACAGGAGCTCAGTCAGGCTTAGGCTCATACATAGAAGAATGATAGGGTAAATAAGATAATATAAGGTAGAACATAGCAAAGCTGTGAAGCTATATGTACTGTGTAGCTCATATACATAGATCCTTTAATGTGAGTTCTTCAGAAAGTCAGAAGAAGCAAGAGTATAGAAGATGACAGAGAGAAAGAACATTAGTTGCTAACATTTAGAATATGCATGGGCTTGTTCATGCATGGATGTTTACATGTATATAGTATGCACATTTGAAATGTTCTGACTATACAATGTATAAACTCTTTAACTTTTATTGACTGATAGTACTTGATAGCCAAAAATTTCAAGACCAGTGGACTGATATGTGGTCTTATGGAAATTATAGTTTTCTAGGTAGAAAACTATACACTATTTCTCTCCACTTGGCAGACTGTGGTATAGGGGTAATTGTTACTGGATCCATAGATGCATACCTTCATGTGTACTGAGGTATAAAAATTCTACTTCTTATCTGTTCGTTCTCCCCTAGTCTCCCTTTTCCCTTCCTGCCATCTTTTCCTCATCATTTCGCTCCTATCATATTTCTTTCTTTTTATTTCTGACCATCTTCTGATGAGATTAGCAGTACAGAAATGTTCTTCTGTCATGGTACCTACTATGTGGGATACAGTGAACTGGAAAACAGTTATCACCCTAGATCTCTCCAGATTATATGCTCTCCATTGTTTCTTTCAGTATTCCAAAGGAAATTCCAAATTTCATGGAGCCCTTTTAGTAGAATAAAGTCAATTCAGAGTCATGATGGACATAACTGCAGATATCTGGTCCTATGCCCTTATCCTTTAGACCCACTGACATTTCCCTTCATGTCAGCCTAATTTCCAATGATTCGCCTGCCTGCCTATTTTAGGGAGACTGTCATACTGCTAGACCCTTCCTTGCCCAGTTCATAATGTGAGTTGACATCTCTAAAGGCAGCAGTAACCAGTAACTTCCATGGGTGGAATGCAAGCATCTTACCTTCTTCATCCTCAGGTAGAACAGTTCCAAGGCCTGTTTTGAACACAAAGAATCTCTGACTATACACTGTGGTACCTGAATAGTACATCTTCTATTGTCAAGATTTTTTCTAACTGTATAACCTTGCCACTCTTCTTCCAAGGTTTCTATCAAAATCAGCTACATGCTCTTAACTTAGAAAATGGGGCCGATGTAACAGAGTATTAAATGAATCTCCTTAGATTCCTGTAATAAACATGTGCGAGAGGAATGCTGTTAAAGGATCTAGCCATTCTCATAGGGCAGGAAAACAGAGCTGTGATATCAAAGTTCTATGTGTAGCAATAAGGACAGTCTATCTTCCTTTGGAATATTTCTCTTAGAATAAATAATGATGAGCAGAAGCAACTAGTTGACTCCTTGGAGCTTCAAATCGGAGTCAGCAAAGGTTTTCAGTATCAAACAAAGTGGGAAACAGTTCAAGGTAGTCTGTTAAACTATTTAATTCTGCTGCTCTTGTGTGAAACCAAGTATCCATATTGAAAAAGCAATGATTCTGATTATGTCACGGTAAGATTTATTGACAAAAAATTGTCAGGTTTGTCATGGCACCGTGGGTTCCTCTATTCCTCTTAGACCTGAACTACTTTCATCTCGACACAAACATTCATTTACCTTACATTTATTTTTACACAGCTTTCCCTCACCTTCCCTTTTGCATCTTCTCCCTCCTTCCCATCCATCCCATGTCTCCTGCTTGTACTTAAGGTTATATGCCAGGGCTTCTACCTTTACAGAGTCTGTGTCAGTGTTCCCAAGTGCTGCCATTCATGCTCTAGTACCAATGCTTACTCTTTTGTGTTAGTAATATTCTATTTTTATTCTTTTTTCTATTTTTTAAATTTTTTCATATTCTTTAAAATTTATAAAATATTGTAACAATAAAAATGAGTATTATAAAAATTGCTTGAAACAAAACAACAATCAATTGAACAGTCTTATATACATGCTTGTCTACAGCAATATTGAAAATACATATGATTTTCTCAATATAAATTTTAGATAATCCAAACATATTAACTGTATATTTTAAAATAATACATCACTATTAGTACTTTTAAAAATGATCATAAGTAGATAACGTCTTTTTGCTTGTTTGTTTGTTTTGTTTTTAGTAAAGCTTAAAATCTTGGCTCCTATTGTGGTACAATCCCAAAATAAGAACAATTTTTAGACATTGGAGTTCATTGTAATAAGGCTGTACTTCAATGACCATCATATCACCAAAGGATTTTACCTCCATAGTAGCTAAGCTGAGAGATAACAATTCTGATACACCAAGGAATGAATTGTAGGCATGATTTTTGGATACAGATTTCCTGCTATGGTCAAAGCTATTTGACTTGAGAGATTGTCTTCACTCTCAGCCCACAGAGAACAGGTTACATTCATTTAAGAAATAGTGTGTGTATTAAGATGGTCTATCCATGAAGTCATTCACCAACTGTTTCAATGAACAATGTCTCTGCTTGGAGGGTGGCACAGACATTAGGTGAGGGTAAGAATCTGGTTCATTGGCTGTGATGATTTTGAAAAGCATTCATTTGAGAAAGAGTAACTTATAAAGTCATCTTCTTCAAACTTGATACAATAGTTATAAACATCAAGCAAAGCATTCAGTCTTACTGTTTGTTGTTCTCTTACAAGCCACCTACCAAGTTAATTGTCTATGTTTCTTTCGGCTGTATAAATACACTTGAGATATGTAAGATGTTCTGAAAACCATAGTATAGTGTAAAAACATCAAATAGACAATCCTACTTATAGAGAGGCTGAGATAGGAGAAGCCTGATTTCAAGACCAATATGTGGTACACAGCAAGACATTGTCAGGTACAAACAAGCAGAAAGTATACAATATTGGACCTATTTCTCCAATTACCAAATTAGAGATACCACTGGATGATAGCCAACAAATTTATAATTCCTTATATTTTTGGGTCAATCGATTAGGATATGTTGATAATATTAATTTTCATATTAAGATATTAAGAAAAAGTAATTGTTACTTCCTATTGTTTTTGTTGTTAGAGGGTTTGTGTAGGTTTGTTGAAAGATTACTTTTTTGCTTCTTCTCAGGTGTAGTTTTGCTCCTGATGTTGGTGTTTTCCACATATTATCCTTTGTAGGGCTGGATTTGAGGAAAGATATTGTATAAATTTGGTTTTGTCATGGAATATCTTGTTTTCTCCATTTATGGTAATTGAGAGTTTTCCTGGGTATAGTAGCCTGGGCTGGCATTTGTGTTCTCTTAGGGTCTGTATGAGCTCTTCCCAGGATCTTCTAGATTTCATAATCTCTGGTGAGAAGCCGGGTTTAATTCTGATAGGTCTGCCTCTATATGTTCCTTGACCTTTTTCCCTTACTGCTTCTAAAGTTCTTTTTTTATTTAACGCATTTGGTGTTTTGATAATTGTGTGATGGGGGAATTTCTTTTCTGGTTCAGTCTATTTGGAGTTCTGTAGGCTTCTTGTATGTTCATGGGCATCTCTTTCTTTACGTTAGGGAAGTTTTCTTCTATAACTTTGTTGAAGATATTTACTGGCCCTTTAAGTTGAAATCTTCACTCTTCTATACTATTATCCTTAGGTTTGGTCTTCTCATTGCATCCTGGATTTCATGGATATTTTGGGTTAGGAGCTTTTTGCTTTTTTGTATTTACTTTGACTGTTGTGTCAGTGTTTTCTATGGTGTCTTCTTCCCCTGAGATTCTCTCTTCCATTTCTTGTATTCTGTTGGTAATACTTGCATCTATGACTCCTGATCTTTTTCCTAGGTTTTTTAACTCCAGGGTTGTCTCCCTTTGTGATTTCTTTATTGTTTCTAGTTCCACTTTTAAATCCTGGATAGTTTTGTTCATTTTCTTCACCTGTTTGATTGTGTTTTCCTGTAGTTTTTTAAGGGATTTTTGTGTTTCCTCTTTAAGGGCTTCTAGCTGTTTACCTGTGTTCTCCTGTACTTCTTTGATGGAGTTATTTCTGTCCTTCTTAAAGTCCTGTATTATCATCAGGAGAAGTGATTTTAGGTCTGACCCTTGCTTTTCCGGTGTGATACTGTGTCCAGGACTTGCTATGGTAGGAGAATTGGGTTCTGATGATGCCAAGTAACCTTGGTTTCTGTTGCTTATGTTCTTATGCTTGCCTCCCGCCATCTGGTTTTCTCTAGTGCTAACTGCCCTGGCTAAATCTGACTGGGGCCTGTCCTTCCTGTGATCCTGGTTGTGTCAGAACTCCTCAGAGTCAAGCTGTCTCTGTGATCCTGTGATTCTGGGATCCAGGGATCCTGTGATCCTGGGCCAGTTAGAGTGCCTGGGAGTGGAGCTTCCTCTGGGTGTTGTGGGACTGGCTACAAAATCTGTGTCCAAGTTCTGCTCAGAGCACTGACCCAGACAGACTGGCAGCAAGTGCCACTGGACTGGTGGAGTTCCTGTGTGCCTGGGTCCTGCTGGTCCCAGTTGCTCCAGGTGTTGGGATAGATGTTGTTTTCTCCTCATCTTTGATCCTATGATCCTGGGCATTTTAGAGCACCTGGAAGTGGAGCTTCCTCTGGGTGTTGTGGGACTGGCTGCAAAATTTGCACCCAAGGTCTGCTTAGGGCACCGGCCCAGACAGACTGGAAGCAACCTGTCCTCTTATTATTCTTATGTTTGCATATGACTTGGAGATAAGCCCCAGAGTCCTATCCATAGAGCATCAGAGTAGACAAATTTTAAAGTGGACGTTAATTGGCTCCATAATTCAATTTTAAATGTGAGTCTGGTGCACTTCTTATTTTCCCAAAATGTGTTAACAACTGTACTGCACTGAAGTTCCTTTCTGTGCGGGCATGATGACATATGTGCTAGTTTTTCTAGGACTGTTTAGGTCCTTATTTCTTGTGCCCCCTTTAACTCTCATTAGTGCACTGGAATTTTCAATGAATTGCATGGCCTCCTACTTAGGGAGATCCTGGTAATATATTGATAACTTCTTGCCACTTTCAAGGACTATGGTTTATTTATTTATTTATTCTTATTTTTTATTGGATATTTTCTTTATTTACATTTCAAATGTTTTCCCCTTTCCTGGTTTCCCTCCCTCCCGGAAACACCTTATCACATCCTCCCTCCCCCTGCTTCTATGAGGGTGTTCCTCGACCCATTCACCCACTCCCACCTCCCTGCCCTCGATTCCCCTACGGAGGCATCTATTGAGCCTTCATAGGACCAAGAACGTCTCCTTCCACTGGTGCATGACAAGGCCATCCTCTGCTACATATGCAGCTGGAGCCTTGTGTACTCCTTTGCTGATGACTTAGTCCCTGGGAGTTCTGGGGGGTCTGGTTGATTGATATTGTTGTTCTCCCAGTGGTGTTGCAAACCCCTTCAACCCCTTCAGTCCCTTCTCTAACTCCTCTATTAGGTACCCTGTGCTCAGTCCAGTGGTTGGATGCTAACATCTGCCTCTGTTTTTGTAAGGCTCTGGCAAGGTCTCTCAGGAGACAGCCATATCAGGCTCCTTTCAGCATGCACCTCTTGGCATCCACAATAGTGCCTGGGTTTGGCAACTGTATATGGGATGAATCCCCAGGTGGTACAGTCTCTGGGTGGCCTTTCCTTTAGTCTCTGTTCTACACTTTATCTCCATATTTGCTCCTGTGAATATTTTGTTCTCCTTCTAAGAGGCACCAAAGCACCCACACTTTGGTCTTCCTTCTTATTGACTTTCATGTGGTCTGTGAATTGTACCCTGGTTATTTGGAGCTTGGGGCCTAATATCCACTAATCAGTGAGTGCATACAATATTTTTCTTTTGCGATTGGGTTACCTTACTCAGGACTATGATTTATTATCCTCCACTAAAGAAGCCTGGCCTCTTACTTTGTCTCAGTCAGCAGCTGGTAAGCCTCTGACAGGAGTTTCACATGCTCTTCCTGATCCCCTGCCCATGCATCCCTGGTTTTAAGCATGAGAAAGATGAGATAGAAGAAGTTATTTCTTACCTGGTTGTTTCAGGTTATTTCTCATATCACATTTATTTTATTGTTGCTATTGTTCTGGCCTGCAGCCTGTAGGTCCAGAATACAAGTCTTGGCCTTTTCATAAGGCATATTTGGTTATATTTTGAATGTCACCTTTTTTGAGAGGATCCTGGTTGAGGCTTGACTTCTTTCCCTTCCACTACTATTGGGGGTTGATCATTCTCCAACCTTTTGCTTTCAGAATACTCAAGCCCAATAGGGTTCAATCCCATACAATACAATACAATACAATACAATACAACACAACACAACACAACACAACACAACACAATACAATACAATACAATACAATAGTAGCTGGCATATTACTATATCAGCTTTACCCAGAAAATGCCATTCCTTATTGCCAAGCAACAGCAGGATCTTGGCCTGTCTTACATTTTAGTGCTTCCTGATCTTCTCTATCTCCACATTCTGACAAACATGGTTTCAGTCAGATCAGTAGTGTAGATAGTTTCCAATTTCTAATGAGCAGAGGAGGATTGTGGTGATGGTGGAGCACTCTGTTCTGTGTAACTTTATCTCACAGGAAACAGGCTAGTGGTTATAAGTTGACTGTTCTCCTTCACTTCCAAACTAGCAACTTTAAACTCTCTTCTGCCATGAGATAAATTCCAGTTCTTGCACATAGCTCCTGACATCTTAAAAGGAATAGAATGATGGTGACATGGGAAGAAGGCTGTTATCCTCTATACTTGTAACACTGTGTGGGGAACTTAGCAACTCTTTGCTCTGATTCTTTACTATTTGCAACAATTAAAAATAGGTGAGTCAGTGTCGGATGGGACTAACCTTATTCAAAAGTCTGTGAATGTTTATTGTCCTTGAAACTTATTGTCTCACCTACAATCTTTTCTATTGTTTAATATATTTGGACAATAAGGCAGATTTATGATCAATTTAACATCCTGGTTAAGTTGTATAACTATCTTTTGGCTAAGTACAAAGGCCAGGGAGACCTGCTCATCTAGCTAGATGACAGCTATGGTTTTATTTTTGGGTTGAAAGCATGGATAATGTTAGTATGATTCAGATCACTCAACACTTGCAAGGAAATAAGGCTTTAAAAAGGAATAAGTAGCAATATCTCAAAGTAGAAAGAGTAGAAGAGACAGAGACCTGAAGAAGATGCAAGAAGAGAAAAGTAGTTCTAAAACGTCTACATGCTGGTACATCAACTGACCACAGATCCTTAAGTGAACCAGCAGAGACAAGAAGAGCTACACAGGTAAGCATATCTAAAATTTTTTTACTCATTAAATTGTGAGCTGAATGTTGGCTATTGACTTGGCATGATTTGTCACTTAACAGGAGGCAACTGGTATACGTGCCGTAGTTATGAATGTGTTGCTAAAAAAAAATTGATCAACATATAACTTATTTTTTACCATCACTAACACAGGTATTAACACACATGCATATACAATGTGACATATGGGCCACATATTGCCGCAGTGAAATATTCTGATATACTAAGATATGTAGATTCTAGGAATAACTTGACAAAAACCTAATACTGATAAAACAGTCTGGAGTTCTGTAACATTCACAGAACATTTGTTCCTGGATGGTAAAAGAAGCATGATAAGAAAATTAAATTCTATTGAAATAATTATATGATACTGAAGGATGGTCAAATTGATTTTGGTCAGGATTGAAGTGCTTTTGAGCCACAGAGAGATGATGGGTAGCTTTTGGTCCTGTCCAACACCTTGATAATAACCCTGTGAAACTCTAAACAGAAGGCTAAAGCTATAACCAGACTCCTGACTCAAGGAAAGAGTGAAATAAAAACCATGCATTGTTTTAAGATGCTAATTCTCTGCAATTTATTATGCACCAATAAAAAATGAGTACAGGGAAATGAAAGCCAGTTCAGTGTCATGTGTTGCTGTATTTGAATTAAACTGTAAAGTGCATAGCAGGAAATGCTATTCCTGTTGAGCACAATGGTTAACTTCTTGAGCCCTGTGAATAAATAGAGGTACTGCCATTTATTAGCCCATGACTTTGGGTCTCAGGTTACTAACATTTAAACAGTAATTGTGACATTTTGAGTATCAGAAATATTAAATGTGGTTGTGCATGAAATGCTTAATATAGCACATGTCATCTAATAAGCACCTGATAAGCATTAGCACCCAATCAGCTGACATCTCTCGCATTTACCACACTTACAGTGCACACCTATGTAAATACTTCATTCATGTACATGAAATACAAGGACTGAATGACACAGAGTTGGATAATTGTTGAATAGTTACTTAGACTCAAACACATTTATTTTAAAAGTGGCAGCTTTTAAAGTTTAATCCTGCTGTTGCTTGTGGGATAAACAGCCAGCAGAATTAAGAGCTTATACAATGCCCTTGTTACTCTCAACGGAGAAAACCCATAATGTTGTGCTGTAATGTGGTGTCCGATGCCTCCTATAGGGACCACATCCCAAAACTGCCAATTCAGGAAGGGCTTTAGGATTCATCTTTTTGAAATATCTTTTCCTATATTTAAACTCTCCCTGTGCCTTCTTTCCTGTCCTAACTCCATAGTTCACTACAAACTCATTTTTCTTTCTACCATCTTCTTCCTGACACCATTGCCTTAGGTGTCATAGAAAAATATAACTGGTAAACAACAGATATACATTATCCACATGAAATATACTTATTTCTTCCTGCATGAGATTAGAAAGAAAGGCAGATACAAGGAATGCTTATGGCCCTGAGTTTAAACTCTGAGAAGGTAATTTAAATACGAACCAATGAAATGATGTGCTTTTAAATAACTGTTTTGAACTGATGGGTAACAGAGTCAGTGTTTTAGTTAGGCTTACTATGGCTGTGAGGAAGTATCATGACCAAAGCAACTTGTGAAAGAGAGAATTTATTTGGCTCACAGTTCCATATACCATTTCATCATGTAGTAATTTCATCATGAAGTAATGGGAATAGGAACTTATACAGGGGAGGAACCTGATGGCAGGAACTGATATAAAGGCTTCCTACTGGCTTCTCTCATAGCTTTCTTGGCCTACTTGCTTATAGGACTCAGAAGCACAAGTTCAGGGATGGTACTACCCACAGTGGGCTGGGCCCTCCCACATCAATCACTAGTTAAGAAAATGCCCTACAACCAGATTTTATGGAGACATTTTCTCAGTGTCGGCTTCCTCCTCTCTGATGATTCTAGGTTGTGCCAAGTTGACATAAAACTAGCCCGTACCATCAGGATATTTCAGAATTATACAAATTTTCTTTTAATAAAGCATATATTTTCTCATTCCTGACAGGCCTGAGCTGCAGATGTGCGATGATACAGACCCAGGAGTCAAAAGAGCTGAGGGAAAATCCAGTTATTCCTCTTTAGGTTCAAATGGGCAATTCAGAATATTTCATGATATAATTACACACAGAAACTAGGGTTTTGAACATGTCTGAAGATACCAGATACTTTGAGAAATAAAGTAGGAACTGGACTGGAAACTTCTCCCCTACTGGCCAGATATCATAATTCTGGGAGATGCTATATAGAATTCCAGGACAGAAAAGTAATCAGTAGTCCTATCTAGCTCTGAGCTTGGAGAGCTACAATAATGACCCATTAGGCAAGATGTACTCACTAGTGCAATAGTGGCATGCCTATTATTGGTATAACAAATTGCTTTCTGATTGGCATCTAGATCCAGGAACTCATACCTGGCACTGGTCAAAGAGCTGGAAGCTGAAGAAACAATAAGCCCTAGTGAGGAACTCACCAGTATTATTTTTCTAAGTAAAAATGTGATCAAATTGCCTTTTAAATATTAATGATTAATACTGCTTTCATCTTTCATCAGAGAAACTTTTCACCACAACAGATGAGAATAAGTTTTTCTAGTTAATCTAGAGACTCATGACTGGTTAAATTGTTGAGAATAAGGGACATAGTGAAGTGCTTGATTTAAGTAGATTATCTACATAACCCTTTCCAGGGTTCAAGGAAAATCATGGAGGAGGAGATGGAAAGAATGGAAGAGCTAGAACATGGGGTGGAGGTATGTTGCAAAAAGATATCTTTTGGATTTTACAAGACATTGTACTCATGAACTTACAGCAGTTGCTTGTCCCTGCACATGACCTACTGAAGACTGGGCTCATCAAAGTTTCATTGCATAACAGGGAAGAATTAATGAGACCCCATCCCACCTTAAGATACTATTGACAGCCAAACTAGGATCTTCAGTGGTACAGCCACTGATAAATTGTCCATGGTCCATGGGTGAAAAACTTTCCACCCATATTAACATATGAAACCTTAAACATTGATTCACACACAAAGGAAAGACTGAAAGTAGAGCAGGGTCTTGGGAAGAAAGTTTTTAATGGGAGCATGGGGAAAGAGAGAAAAATATTGAGAGTGAAAATTAATGTGATTTATTATATACACATATAAAATTGCCAAAGAATAAAAACATAGACAATGAAAACAAGGTTACATAAGGGATAGAGAAAAGAGTTTTCTGAAGCCTTTATGAGGTTGTCTTTTCCTAGATCCCTTCCTCTCTCTGGGATTCCTTTTCCTCCATGATGGTGAAATTGAGAAGGTCTTCGGAATCAGTCTGGACCACAAGCAGTGGAACACTTCAGCATTCTGTAAGGAGGACTTGGGACTGTTTGGGAACACTTTCTAAAATTTATAGTTGGAGAAATTTGGCCCACTGAATTTATTTTATGACACAGATTTCCTGATGAATTTTACTTTACAGATTATGATTTTAAAAAATAAACATGTTTCATAGATTGCTTGGTGGTTGCATTTTTGCAGTCTTGACACTTTCTGCTCTAGTTCATGGGAAGTTTACAAATCAGAGAGTTATGAACCTGCTGATACTGAAGGCCAAAGCAGACATACCTAGTATGAAGGTTATAGGATATAGGATCAGAGGAGATAGGGTTAAGACTTTATTTTAGTCCTTAGTATCCATATTGGCATTGGTGGCTCCTTAACTTTTTGTTTCTGTTTGCAAAGTATTTAAGATGTTTCTGTAAGTCTTAGTTTGTCCATGGTCTTGGTTTGCCCACCATCTAATATTAGCTGCTTTCTCATGAATATTCTAGGTGCCATGAGGTGGACAGTCATGAATATGACTCACAAACTGCCTTGCACCCAGACACCACTGGAAACAGAATTATTAGGGATGCTGCTTTTTTGGTAGGTGTGTAATTAAACACTAACTCCCAGGGGTCTTCATGGTGCAAGCTTGGAGTTAAGAACACTTCAAGAGATGCTTAGATGTAGGACACTTCAAGTATAATATTCTAGCTATTGCTTTGCTGATTTATGAAATGCATCAAGTGATATTCTGGCTGTGCTACCTGGTGAAAAATAAGAATAGATAAACTCCCTTGGGCATCAGAGACAGGTGTATAATAGCTTATGTCTCTGCTGCTATCGAGCTGGTTTGCTTTTAACATTTAGCTTCCATTCTTTGCATGGCATTTATCTCTTTGACTAAGTAAGAGGCAGAAATATTTTTAAGGCTTTGGGTGAGGTGTTTCCTGACCCTTGTTTTTGCATTTAGGACTTGAATACAAAGGTTGTGTCTTCTTGCTGATAATGGCTAAGACAAGGTATATCTTTGAAATAGTAAGCTAAAAGCCTGTGATGAAATGTGACTATATCCCCATGGAAGGATGCTGAAATTCCTGACTTGTCTTTTCCTTCCTGTCTACTGGACAAAGACATAAAGGACTATTTACAATTGGGTCTATTTATAATCACTTGTCAAAGACTTTCTGCCTGTATGTCACCCACTGTGCACTCTTAGTCCTCTGATCATTCCTACATGTTAGGGAATAACATTGTCCCTGTTTTATTTTAGTGAGCTACAGGCATTGGAATTGGTGTCAAGCTTTGGTTATGATGTAAAAAATTCAGTGAAGATTGCATATGTTGACAGAAGCCAAGATTTGTAGGGTACTTAGGAGATGACAATTTGCAAGAAGAGAACATTCAAGTGATGTATGTGACAATATTTTTTATAACAAAGAGTTGATATGTTGAATAAAGGAGAAACTTCAAGTGAAGTGAGTGAATGGATAAACTTAAAGGGACGTGACAATAAGTGCATGGACCAATATATCAGTGTTTCAGGGAGTCAGAAATATTTTATATAAGTACCCCAATATTTAGGAATTTAGTTTGGTCCAGATTTTAAACATAGTTTGTAAATTGATTCTCTTCTCTTCTCTTCTCTTCTCTTCTCTTCTCTTCTCTTCTCTT
>JADRCD010201840.1:0-27600 GCA_019843815.1 Montemys delectorum
TCACTTTACAGCCTGATTGCAGACCCCCTTCCACCTCGTCTCCCAGGTCCACCCTCACATTCCCTCCTTTACCCACCCTCCTCTTCTTCTCAGAGAAGAGGTGCTCCCCCATCAGTACCAATCCACCTGGGCATTTCAAGTCTTGGCAGGAGTAAACACATCCTCTGCCACTGAGACCAGAGAAGGCAGCCTAGATAGGGGAAAGGAATCCACAGTCAGAACAGCCCCCCTCCCACTCCAGTTGTTAGGGGACCCACATGAAGAGCAAACCGTGCATCTGCTACATATGTATAGGGAGCCTTGATCCAGCCCATGTGTGCTCTTCGGTTGGTGGTTGAGTCTTTGTGAGCCCCCATGGGCCCAGGTTAGTTTACTCTGTAGGTCTTCTTGTGGTGTCCTTGACTCCTCCAGCTCCCTTAATCCTTCCCTCTAATCATTCACAAGACTTTCTGAGCCCCTGTCTGTTGTTTGGCTGTGGGTCTCTGCATTGATTTCTATCAGCTGCTGGATGAAGCCTCTCATAAGACAGTAATGCTAGGGTCTTGTCTCTAAGCACGACAGAGTGTCACTAATAGTGTGAGGAGTTGACTCTCTCCCATGAATGGGACTCAAGTTGGACCAGTCATTGGTTGACCATTCCCTCAATACCTGTGCCATCTTTATCCCTGAAAATCTTGTAGACAAGACAAATTCTAGGCCAAAGGTTTTGTGGGTGTGTTGGTGTCCTTCCCTCTACTGGAAGTCCTGCCTGATGACAGGAGGTGGCTACTTCAGGCCATCTGCTGCTAGGAGTCTACGCTAGGGTCACCCCATATCTCTCAGGAGCTTCTATTGTCCCAGGTCTCTGGCTTGTCCCAGAGATGCCTCCCCTGGCACTGATTTCCATTCTCTCTCCCAGCTCTCCCCACACCTGATCCCCACCTTTATTCCCCTCCTTACTCTCACCCCCACCCCCAGTTCCCTCTATCCATCCACTTCCGATATCTATTTTATTTCCCCTTCCTAGTAAGAGTCAAGCATCCTCCCTTAGATCTTCCTTGTTACTCAGCTTCTTTGGGTTTGTGGATTGTAGCATGGATATCCTGAACTTTATAGCTAATATCCACTTATAAGTGAGTACATACCATTAATGTCTTTCTGGGTCTGGATTACCTCACTCAAGATGATATAGTCTAGTTCCGTCCATTTGCCTGTAAGTATTCACAGATGATATGATAGCATGCATAAATGATCTCCAAAATTCTACCAGAGAACCCTACTGCTGATAAATACCTTCAGCAAAAAGGCTGGATGCAAAATTAACTAAAAAAAAAAATCAGTAGCTCTTCTTTATACAAATGATAAATGGTCTGAGGAAAAAAATTAGGAAAACAACACTCTTCACAATAGCCACAAATAATATAAAATATCTTCAAGTAACTCTAACCAAGCAAGTGAAAGACATGTATGACAAGAACTTCAAGTCTTTCAGGAAAGAAACTGAAGAAGATCTCAGAAGATGGAAAGACCTCCCATGCTCATGGATAGATAGGGTTAACATAATAAAAATGACCATTTTACCAAAAGCAATCTACAGATTCAATACAATTCCCATCAAAATTCCAACACAATTTTTACAGACCTTGAAAGAGCAATTCCTAACTTCACATGGAAAAACAATAAACCCAGGATAGCTAAAACAATCCTGAAGGATAAAAGAAGTTCTGAGTTATCACCATCCCTGATCTCAAGCTGGGCTGCAGAACAAGAACGACAACAACAACAACAACAACAACAGAACAAACAAACAAACAAAAAAAAATTGCGTTGGCATAAAAACAGACAGGTTAATCAATGGAAGAGAACTGAAGACCCAGAAGACTACAGACAGTTGATTTTTGACAAAGAAGCCAAAAAGCATACAATGGGAAACAGGAAAAAAAGAGAAAGCATCTTCAACAAATGGTGCTGGTCTGATTGGATGTCTGCACATAGAAGAATGCAAATAGATCCATATTTATCACCCTGCACAAAACTCAAGACCAAGTGGACCAAAGAGCTCAGCATGAAACTGGACACACTAAATCTAATAAGAAAGTAGGGAATAGCCTTGAACGCATTGGTACAGGGGACAACTTCCTGAACAGAACACCAACAGCTCAGGCACTAAGATCAAGTGTGGTCTTAATACTCTTTCTACCTTCGCTTGACTTAGTTCTCACCATCTGTTCCCCTACTGCTGGGTCCAGACTGTTGACTATGTCACCCCAGTACCCCTACTCCTCACCCCAGTGTTCTCCTCTCCTGCCCAGGTCCCTCCACACGTTGTTGCCATGGAAGACGTGGCTACCATCTGTGTGTCAGGAGTTGGAAACAACCTCAGCTTCAAGGAGGAGGAAAAGGTTCTAATTCAGAGGCAAGGGAACAGCATCTTCGTGCAGATTGACAAACTAGTCTACACCCAGACCAGTAGGGTAAGGCATGCTTGTGTGTGTGTGTGTATGTGTGCTTCGTTCATACCTAGGGACAGACAAGGCCAGGGAAATGGCTGTGCATAGATATGGAGGTTTGTGGATTGGATAGCAGGCTTACAGAATATGGAGGGAGAAGCAGGAAAGTGTGGGGATGATGTTTTCTGGCCTGATTGTGAGTCTTATTTTAGCGAGTGTATGAGTGGAGTTGCTGGTGCTTCTGGGTGTCTACACAAAGGTACAGTATCTCCCAGAGGGGTATCACCTGTAGTTGGGCTAATGTTGCTGTTGCCAAGAGGAGCTTGCTGGCAGGAACCTGGTGTGGCTTTTCCTTGGGAGGTTCTGTCAGCAACTGACCAATGCAGATGTGGGTGCTTGGAGTCGACCATCAGACTGTGTTCAGGGACCCTTGTGAGGGAGCTGGTGGAAGGATTGGAGAAGTGGAGAGGGGTTGCAACCCCATAGGGAAAACAATGTTGGCTGGCTTGACCACCCACTTCTCCCAGGGACTAGACCACCAACCAAGGAATGTATAAGGAGGGATTCATGGCTCCAGATACATATGTAACAGAGGATGGCTTTGTCTGACATCAATGGAAGGAGAGGCCTTTGGTTCTGTGGAGGTTTGATGCCCCAGCGTAGGGGGATGCTGGAGCAGTGGGGTAGGAGAAGGTGAGTGGGAGAGCACCCTCACAGAGACAAAGGGGAGGGGGGCAGGCAGATGGGGATGGAGGATTTGTGGAGCAGTAATCAGGAAGGAGAATATCATTTGAGATGTAAATGAATGGAATGATTAATAATAAATAAATAAATCTCTTCAGGAATAATATTAAATGGCTTTGCAGTTCAAATATTAAGACATTAAGACATGTAGTTCAGTGTTTGGGAGAGAGAGAACAGGGGTTACTTATTAAAGGGAAAAATAAGACTATGCACTTCCACTACTTTATAAAAATTGAGGCAATGCCTCTTAATTAAAGGTTGTAAATGCCTTTAATACCAGTACTCGGGAGAAAGAGGAAAGCAGATAGTTGAGTCCTTGGCCAGTCTGGTCTTCATATTGAGTTCCAAGAGAGCCAGGGCTACACAGAGAAACCCCGGCTTGAAAACCAGACAAACAAATATGAAGAGGCAAGATAATAAATAAGGTGATTTATAAAGTAGTCAGCTTTCTTCTGGCAACATTAAATGTGGAAAATTAAAAGTATGGTAACTAGGCAACTATGTTTCAATATCCTTCTGAATCAGTCCTTAACATTGTGTCTTTTCCTAAAACCTATATTTTTCTTGTGGCTGGAGATGGAACCAAGGCTGATCCATGATAGATAAGCCCTCCCTCACAGAGTAACAGGCTGATTGTAACTTTTTATAATGGATTTGATCTTATTCTGGGCAAGTTGTGGTTTTTACATGCTTTGGTTCTTACCTATTGGATGCCCCACTGTAATCTTCTGGTTTGTTAGAGTGGAACTTAAATACAGGAAGAGCATTTTTTTTTCTGTCTCCATGGCTTCAGCGGTTCCTTTCCCCATGTACTTGTTACTGATTGGCAGTCATAATTACATTGTTTCCCAACTTAGAGCTTTTTGCTTCTCTTTCCTGTCACTCTTTAGCAGAGTTTGGTATGCTATTGGGTTTTGATTTCAAAATTGCAGGGGCAGTCTCAGCCAGTGCTTAGACTCTACTGCCCCCTGGAGGTTGACCATTAGCTACCTCTGTTAGACTTTCCTCTGCCCAGGTTGTTTAAAGGGCTGTGGGCTTTGTTATAAGGCTTGGTTTCTCTTCTAAAAGGATTCTTCCTCCATATCCCATTTACATAGATCTAGAGCTGACATTAACAAAAGGAATTTCACCAAGAAGCCAAAGGAAGAAACGACAAGTTTAAAGAACATGGTAAATTCATACTTGGGACAAGACAGGAGAATAAGAAGTTCAAGGCTATCTACTGAGTTAAAGACCAGCCCAAGCGGCGTGAGATGCTACCTTCAAATAAATAAAGAACCCAGCATTTTACACTCAGAGTGCTAGTATACGGCAGAAATGGGCTGGTGAGATGGCTCAGTGAGTAAAGGGGCTTGCTGCCAAGCCTGGTGACCCAAGTTCTTTACTCCATGGAGCACATGTGGTGAAAGGAGAGAACCAACTTCTGAAAGCTGTCTTCTGACCTACACACACACACACCCACACACACACCCACACACACACACACACACACACACACACACACACACACACACCACATGCATACTATAGTACACCACACACACTATACACACTCACACACACAAGTACATACACACATACCACATTCGCACTACACACACTCACATATACACAGACACACACACACAAAATACACACACACACACATACAAGAACACACACGTAATACATACACATGTGTCAGACATACACAAGCACACACATACACATACACATGTACTACACACACACTATAAATAAGTAAATACAATAAAATATAGTCAAAATGAATTGATGATGCTTTATTCAGTTGCTCCCAGCTACTTCCTGCTAACTGCCCTCTCCCCTGACCCTTGACCCCTGTGTTAAGAAAGTACTTTGTTTTCTGACTGTCTTTGTCTAGACCTGTGGCTTTGCATAGTAGTAAACGTGGTATTTGCCTCCTGCTTGTCCTTCATGTCTGTGGGAAACTTACGTTATATTGATCTTAGTTTTTATTTAAATTACATTTTTAGGTGTGCACACATGAAAGCCATGACACACATGTGGAGGTCGGAGGACAAGCTGCAGGAGTCAGATCTCTCCTTGCACCTTGTGGGTACTGGGAATGGAACCCAGGCCCTAGGCTTGGTGGCAAATGTCTTTACCGAGTCATCCTTCTGGCCCTTTTTCGGCTCTTGAAGACTGGCTACCATCCCTTCCTTATGTCATTTGTGTTCGTGTCTAGGGAGGGTTACAATTACACGGTACTTTCCCAACCCAATCAAAGGTGTGTGCTGTCTTGATTTCACCCCATTTGGGGGAGTTAGAAGCAAACTACTTTCCTCTTTGGAATGACTGTACTTCCTCTGAGCCTGTCAGGATTCATTCATCAACCACCTTAGAGAACACTGTACAAGATCTTTTAGTGGGCCACTTTTAAACTTTAAAAAAAAATTATTCTAGCATGAGTGAAAGTAAAACTACTCCTGTTCACAAGCTTCCAGGTGTCAAAAGAAGGTGTCAAGGGATGATTTGCTCCCGAGGGGAGGTCTAAAGTGTAGGCGTCCTGGGCGCTAACATTTTCCTTCAGGGACTGGAGTCACATTTCTTCAAACCTTTTTAGACTTGTCACCCTCTGAGAAAACCTCTCTTTCTCTACCACATGAGTCTTTGATCTCAGTGTTAGCTCTTCCTGGGGCACAGGACAACCAGGTAGAGGAGATCTAGTGGCTGGAGAGAAAGGAGGAGAGAAAGAAGGATTCCTCTGTTCCGTTCCGCTTCAGTGTACTAACCTGTGCTCTGGCTTCCATTTTCAGTACTCCACGGTGGAGCTGAAGGTACGTGGAAGCTGCTCTTCTCCCTGGAGGCTGTGCAAAGATGGATGAGAGCTTGGCGCCAAGTTAAAGGCGGGAACTATTCAACATGGCTCAGAATTTCAGGACTCTACCCCAACACCTGGAAGCCACAGGTCCACCCACACATGCTCTTCCCATGGTCTTATGTCCATTGTGATGGAAACCCCTATAGACAAGGACACCAGGCCCTGCTATGACCATCCTCATCTCTGGTTCTGGTGACATGCCTATGCACTGCCCACTTACCTAGACGTGTTGTTTCTGTCAGGTAAAATAACACCTGTCGTCATAGAAACGCAGCAGCTCAGATCCCTTTGAGAAATGTCTCAAAGTATGAGGCCGCTGTGCCTCATCACCTTTTTAAATTTTTTTTAACAGAATTACCCATATTTTAGGCAGTTTACAACCAGTTCCCTCAGTCTTGTTTCTCATGAACTGAACACGGTAAATACTCCTGGAAAGTAGGACCTTCAAGCCCGTCTGTTTTCTGAAGCCCGTCGTAGTGCTTGCAGGAACTCAAAGACCTGCTTTCTCTTGAATGAGGCTGGGTTTACAATAATAAAACCATAAATAACCCATGGAACTTTTTTTTATATATATAAATAATCTTTATTATTTTAGTGTCCTTGAAGGACAGCGGTGAATATCAGATCACCTGGGAATGGAGTTAAAGATGGCTGAGTCACCTTGTGGGTGCTGAGACTTGAGCCCAGGTCCTCTGAGAGAGTAATCAGTGATCTTGGCTGGAGAGCCATGTCTCCAAACCCTACCTCTTTTTCTTGGATCCAAGCCTGAGGAACAATGGGTAGAATTAGTTCCCTGCTTTTGGCCATGCAGAGAAGGAAGCCAAATAGCCAGCCACATTGTGTGCTTTCCGCTTTATTGGACACAGCGCCCAAATGACAGGATTGCACAGTAGCTGGGAGAGACATGCCAGCAAGGCATTGTAGACTACTGGCACCAGAGGCAACGCTGGGCACCTTGACAGTGACAGTGGCTGAGGGCAAGGCCTTCGACACCTTCATTGTGGAGGAATATGGTAGGTGAGGAACGAACAAGTCAAAGCCTTAGGCACGGTCTTGATACAAAATCAGCAGAAGTATTAAGGGGAAGGAACTATTTGTTCATGTCTTCAATCAGCGCCGAGTCCACCTTCAGGACCACTGTTTAAACAACACTCCGTTAATTAACTAGCTGCTTCAATTACTACTGTTTCTCTACTTCTCGATTAACGAGCTATGCCAGGACCTTGTGTGCAGCTTTCTGCTCTCCCTATTGTTGTCTAAGTTCAAGGTAGAAATGTTGGAATTAAAGCAATTACTGACCATGGAGGAATTCCTCTTTGTAAAAATATGTTGCTTTGGCTCTGATGGAGGTGAAAGCCTTATCGATAGAGGCCTTGGGGAGTGTGAGGGGAGGGGTTATCTGGGTGATCTGATGCCACTTGGAGACCTGAGTCACGGTGGATGTTTACAACCCACCCCACGCGCCATGTGCTCTCACCCTCCATTATTAACTTAGTCAGGATTATGGATTTAATTTCTACTCTTATGGAGTACAACATTAATATCCCTGGGGAAATGAATGAAAGGAACCTTGTGTCTGATAGCGCAGACCAGTCTTCCCAATAGCTCTGGAGGCTGAGGCAGAAGGATTGAAAGTTCAAGGTCTTTCAGAGCTGTGGAGCAATGTTATGGCCCATGTCCACCTTTGACCTCTCTGGATTAATATTCTGGCTTTGGTGATGCAGGAAGGGACATGTAGGGCGGATGCTGCTTGACTCATAAAGCAGTGACATAAAGAAGTGCCCAGAGGTGGCACCTACCTTTAATCCTAGCACTTGGAGGCAGAGGCAGTAATATCTTTGTGAGTTTGAGGCCAGCCTGGTCAGGAAGGAAATAAAAAAGGAAGGAAGGAAGGAAGGAAGGAAGGAAGGAAGGAAGGAAACAAGAGGGAGGGAGGGGTAGGAGGAGAGAGGGAGGGGGACAGGGAAGGGGGAAGGGAGGGGAAGGGAGAAGAGGGGAAGGAAGGGAAGGGAAGGGAAGGGAAAGAGGCCAGTGAGATGGCTCAGTGGATAAAGGAACCTGCCACGAAACTCAATGAACTGATGGAATGCCTGAGGCCCACATGATGAAGGTGAAAATCAACTCCTATAAGCCATGGTGCACACATCACACAAACACACAAACACACCTCAAGTTTAAGGGCAGCTGGCCTTAGAGTCTCCCCATTTTTTGTATTAATGGAATGAAAATCCTCATATCTGAATCACTACACACTACTCTTATACTTATAGTGGTGCAAACTATTAATCCCAGCAGAGGCAATCGGATCTCTGAGTTTGAGGCCTGCAGGCTCTATAGATTAAGTTCCAGGACAGCTGCAACTACACAGAGAGATCCTGTTTCAAAAAATAGAAACAAACAAACCAAAAAATAAGTTCACCCTCAATTTCTGACTGGTGTTGTATATGAAGTCTGAGCAGGGAGGGCAGCGGATCTGACTGAAGCCCTTCCTCCTTCCTTTCCCTCTTGTAAAAATGGCTCTCATTGGTCAGTTTTCTACTGTTCTGACAAAACACGTAAATTAGCTGACTTTAATAGAGGAAACATTTATTTTGGTTCATGGTTTCACCATCCTAGTGCTCTGCATCTGGTGGCAGGGCACTCATAATGGGCAGAAATTGTATGTATGGGGGGGCATGTCAATATCCCTTCTCTCATGACCTCACTTCCTGTCATCAGGTTCTATTTCCTAAAGGTTAGTCCACCTCCCAGGATTGCCACAGGCTGGAAACCAAGCCTTCAATGTATGGCCTTTGGGAGAGAATCATGATCCAACCACCAAGAGGCCTGTGGGTTTTGGATGATTAGCAAGGAAGGGTGATTATGCCTGTTATTGGCAGGACGGCTGTGCAGTGAAAGCCATGAAGCGCCCAGTCACCGCTATAGAACGGAAAGGGGTTCTTTATAGATGCTCGTCTATCCACAGTGGTCAGCTGGGCAGACGGTCTTAGTGGACTTTTGTTTATGTTTTGTGAGCTGCTGGCTGAAAGCTGGTGCTCCACCTGTCTCTCATATTCCAACCTGCTAGCCCACGTGTGTGCTTAAAGCAGCGATGACGCACAAGAACCAGAGCTGACCCACCAGGAGTTCCCTGAGTTTCTAGTGAGCGTGTGCTAACCTCCTGTAGCCGTCGGTGAGTTATGTATCAGGCACACAGTCAGGCCCAGAGGATGCTATAGAATTGCCTGGTAAAAAAATACTGGTGCAGGAATACGATAAAGGAGACCCACCGTGGCAGTTGTCCCGCCATGGTATTTAAGCCAACACATACAATTCGTCTTGTAGTTAATTTAACTAGGTCTTTATTCTAGGCTTCAGTCAATCATTGCATTCAGAAATAACTGTTTTTCAACTTTCTCATATTCTATACTTAGTTTTTCTATCTCAACAATACAGCCTTGGTCATGCTTATCTACCCAGCGGGCACCAGTCTTATAAAGGTCTGTCACTCACAACTACCCATTACTTGACAACTATACTACGGACTTCCCAGCCCTAGCTTCCATAAAGCAACGTTACTACACACCCGTCTCATGGATTCTTCATTTCTACTAAAGGCCCAGCCATTCTCGGGAAGTGACAATCGGAGAGAACTGAAGAGCTCTGGGATTGAGAGCATACATCTTTCTTTCTCCTCCTCTTCTCTGCTCTCCTCTGCTCTCCCCCCTCCCCTCCCTCGTCCTCCTCTCCCCTCCCTTACTTTTTTCTTCTCTTCCTTTCAGGGCAAGTTCCAACTGAAAAACTTGGTATAGAATCCAGAGCGTTGGGGATCCAGACCCAGGACAAGCAGCTGAGGTACTTAGTTTACATACCAAAGTGGACCCGGCCTCTAGGTTCCCCCAGCATCCCTCAGTCCCTACCTGTTACAAGGTATGGCTGCCATACCTCCCCCCCCCCCCCCCGCCCTCTACCCTGAACTCTCCAGTACAGAGCCTGGGCTGCCCTTCCTCTAGGCGTTCTCCATCATATACTCCCGACATCCTCTCTCTCTCCTCCCCCTCTCTCTCTCTCTCTGGTTTCTTTGTTTCTCCCTCTCTCTTTCTCTCTCTCCCTCCCTTGCTCCCTCCCCTTCCCCTCCCCCCTCTGTATTTCCTCTCTCTTCTCTTCCCGCCCCTTCGTTGCTACCATTCTCTCCTCTGGATCATCCCAGTTGCTTCTGTCTTTTCTCTGTCTCCAGCAAGCTAAAAACAAAGTCTCAACCCAGCCAAATGAGGAGAGGTGTGCAGAAAATAACAAGTCTCAGTGACCATACAGACAGGGTCCTGAGAAAAGGGGCAGGAGGCCTAGGAGGGTGGGGACTGGGCCCCCGAGGAGCTCTGAGAGTCAGGCAGGCAACTGAGAACTGGCAGCGGGGTGCTGGGTAGGATCAAGACTGCCAGCCTGCTGAGACAGAAGCCACTGGGCTCTAGTTCAGGAGAGAGCTCACAGGGTGTGTGTAGGAAGTAACATTCCCTGAGAGCCAGATTCCAGGTCAGCTCTGGACAGCCTAAGATCCATTTCCACCATACTGGACCACCGCATAAAGAAAGATTGTGAGGATGGATTTTAGCTGACTTTGTGCTATCAGGATTGTAAAATGATAAAACTTGGAGGTCCCAGGGAAGTTCTGGAGAATGACCTGCTGTGTGTTGGGGGAGGGGTGTTGCTTTTATGCTCTCTGGCCCTTTGTTTCTGTCCAACCTTCATTCTGGTTCTTAGTCAAGCCTCCACTTGGAGAACAATCCTCGTCAGACCCTGTGGGCAGCCCCCTGCCTCTGATAAGCAGACAGCTGCTAGGTGAGGTAATGTACAGGCTCTGGAAGTGTGAGAAGAGCTGGTGTCCATGGCCCCTAGGGAGGCCCCAGAGGAAAGAAACTGACTTCCAGGCTTTGGGTTTTTTCCCTCCCTCTTCATTAGTCATCAGGGAAAGGAAGTTCACAGATGGAGGGGCAGAAAACAGAGGGTTAAAGGGAAAGGTGAGTTCGCATGTTTCTGGGAAAGAGATGAGTTACAATCCTAGACAATAGTTCCTATGCACAGAGGCAACTGGAGGAGAATGCTAAGGATAACCAGAGACTTTGAGGCAGTGTGGACCCCGAGGCCTCACCAGACACTAGAGCAGCGCAGAGGTGTGTGTAGAATAGCTTGTGTAGGCGAACATGTGGCTCTTGTTTCCTCTGTCCCTTTTCTATTTCCTGCCTGAAAGGTTCCTGCTCTCATTGACCTTCACCTCCAGACTGGCCTCGCCCCCTTCGCACATCATTCACAGCACATTTCCCAGCAGAGCTATCACAGCTGACGAAATGCAGTTCTTCATGGAGATGTGCTCTGGCAATCAGGTGAGAGGGGAGTAGAGAAGAGTAAAGAAATGTGTTGGGCTGAGCAGCTGTGGAGCATGCCTTTCGAGAGGCAGAGGCGAGCAGATCTCTAAGTTATGTGCCGCTCTGGTCTACAGAACAAGCAAGCTTCAGGATGGCCAGGGTTATAGAGAAAAACCCTGTCAAGAAGGAATGGGGCGGTGGGGGTGGGGGGAGGAGTTGGGCAAAGAGATCTTGTGTGTTATGGAGTTGGAGACAAAGCAAGTTCAGTGCAGTGCGAAGAGAATATGAAAGCCGGTTGTAACATTGTGCCTGTCATTTTGAAAATCTTTAGATCTATGCTGAAATCTCTTTCACCCCCATCCTCCTCCTGGTCTCCCTCCTGCTCCTCCTCTTCCTTCTCCTTCCCTTCTTCACCCTTCTCTCTATGCCCCCTAAAGTCATGCCAGAGCTGGGGGTGGGTAAGAAGATTATGAGTTCAGAACTTTAAAGAATGGTCAAATTCTGAGGACACAGTGAGTGACTAACATTTGCAGAAAGCATAAACATCCTTATTTTTAATGAACTTATGGCTGAGCTAGTTGAACCTCATTAGGCACATTGAAGTCTCATGCAGAGTCATCTTCCTGACTTTGTGGTTTGAGGGACGGAACCCATGCATGCTCTCTGTCACTGAGCTACTCACCAGACCGGTCGCAAGTGACCCAGTAAGCATTCTGGTCTGCAAGGGAATCCTGGGTAATAATCACTAGTTTCACCATCAATAAGAAAAGGATATTTTGGTTCAAACCTTTAAGGATGGAACTCCTTGGCTGTTAGTCTGGTAGTAAGGTAAAGACACCTTGACACTTCATTTGTTGGTCTTTTTGGTGATGATCAGGACACGAGCTTGAAAACTTTATTGGATGCCAAAGTCAAGAAGCCAGGTGATGGCAGTTGCTACCTTCCACACTGCCATTCAGAGAGATAAGCTGTGGGACCCGGGACCCTGAAAACCTCCTCCACTCTCAGACAGAGTCTGCCAGCTCAGATTGGTTCTGTGTCAAGCTGCGTAGATGCAGGACATTTCCAGAATGTCTCTCCAGGAAGAGCTTTTGAAGCCTGGACCCCGTATCTGTTCAGTCTCTGGCGACAGCTCTTTGTCCGTACTTCCCCAGTGGCCTTTCTGGTCTCTCCTCTCCGTGGCGGTCCTTTTCTTTGTATGAATTCTCTGGTTGGCACTGAATTTCTTACTAGCCTCCTCAATCATATGGGAGTCTTCTGTTTTTCAGTATTTTCTTCTTAGCCTCGTCAGCAGATGGCGGTATTGCCCCGAAGGCTGGGTTGGCATCTCCATCGCTCGCAGACAGAGGGCTCTCCGAGGACTCCCAATCCTTTCCAGAGACCTGGCTGTGGGAATTGTTTCCAGTTAAGTTTCGTGTAAGTGATTGGCGATGGAGTAGAGTCTGCGAAAAACTCAGAATCGTCAGCTGGAAAATCTCAATGTCCGGAACTTCCCCCACCCCCACCCTGGAGAACAGACTCATACTCCACACCCACGAAGCGCAGACTGCATACTCACCCTAAATTCACACTGATGCTTAAAACCGCCGACAACATTCCCGTTTTTGACAAGCCACAAGCCACATAATCGCATCTCCCCTTTTCTCATGTCTGAACATCTTCCCTTACATGCGGTGCGGACGCTTCTACTTTTCCTTTTGTAGATCAGTTCTCTCGAAGGCGCGCCTGGGTCCTCCCCTCCCCCAACAAACCTCACTTAGGTTCTTGTGTGTTCACAGTAACTTGGGAGACAAGGTGATCCAGACCACACTTCCCGGTGCCATCACTGAGTGGAAGGCTGTGACAGTCTACGCCTCCCATTCCAGAGGCTTCAGCTGGGCTAACTGCTTTCCGGCCATTCTCTGTTGATCTGACGCTGCTTTTACTCAGTCATTCGTGGGAAATCCTTACTACCGCCATTTTCAATGATCTACAGGACTGCACCAGGGTGAGAGTGGGGATACCGGAAGCAGTGCAGCCCTGAAGTCTCAGGCCCACACCACAAGTCTGACCCTAAATTGGACGCGTACCAGATTTCCCTGGGACAAGCCATGTTGGTGTCTCAGGCCCCCCCCCCTCCGAGTTTCCCTAGCACTATCTTCTATGCTTATAGCCACCCTTCCCTCCCCACCCCTGCCCCCTCCCACCTCCCTTCTTTCCTTCCTTCTGAAAGTTGAGCACTGGGCTTCGAGCCTCCTAACCAAATGCTCTCTACCATTGAGTACTTTTTTTTTTTTTTTTTTTTTTTTATGAATGAGGCAATTTATTAACCCAGCATATTTTGTTCTAATGCTTCTTGTTGGCAGCTGCCACCTGTCCAGCGATCCTGTCCAGATCTCTCTGTCCCTGAGGTGTTAGCTTGCGGCCCCCGTCTTGGTCCTTTTCCACCATTTTCAGCCCCTCCAGGGCTTGGAGGACCCGGCGGGCCACACTCTTAGAGCCTCTGCTGAAGTGGCTGGGCCTGACACCGTTTCTCTGCCGTCCTCCGTAGATCTTGGTCATGGAACCAATCCCTGCACCACCTCGGAGGTACAGGTGCCATGCTGTGGAAGCAACTCGTGTGTAGAACCAGTTCTCATCGTAAGGGGCAAGCTCTTTATGTTTGGCCAGCTTGACTGTGTCCACCCACTCGGGGACTTTCAGCTTCCCGGACTTTTTGAGGAAGGCTGCCAGAGCTCTGACGAACTCCTGCTGGTTAACGTCTTTTACAGTAACTCCAGGCATCGTGTGGCCTCCGCTCTGCCAGCCAGGGGAAGGGGCGAGTACTTTTTTAAAATTTATATTATTCTTGGACAGTTCCATACATGAATACATTTTTATCGTTCCCACCTCCCGTTATCCTCTTTCATGCCATTCCTGCCTCCCAGCCTGCTTTCTATTTTGAGATAGAGTCTCCTCAAAGCTGCTTCCACTGGCCTTGAACTCACTCTGTAGCCAGATTTGGACTTGGAGCTCCTGACCCAGCCTTCCAAGGAGTGTTTAGGGGCCCGCACTGCCAGGCTCCACTTTCCTCTTAATCTTTATCTTTTATCTCTTAATCATTCAGGCTCAGATTCACATGACCCCATCAGATGAGTGCCACGCAGATTATCTGGCCTCCAGCTGCTTATGAACTGATGAAGCAAAGACCTGTCAAACTGGATAACTGAGGGGTGGATGGGCCGGGAAGCTGCAGGGTTTGGAGACCTCTGTATTTCCTGCTGCGTCTGATTGTTTCTACTTTCCTCCCTTTTATTTGCCTCTAGCCTTTCCTTCTGAGGCTATGAGGTAAGTAAATGAGCAGAGACTCAAAAAGATGTCCAAACAAACCCATCCGATATGGGACATTCTGAGTGTGAAAAGGGAGGTTTTGGTACTTATAACTGGACAAGGACTCACCTTAGGACAGCTATTATTCTGCTTTAATGAGTTTACCCATTTCTTAAAAGTATTTTGTAACAGAATCTTTTATTCTTCTGTGGTAACTGTCATCTCTGAGATTTACTGCCTCTGTCTGCTAACCTAGGCCTAGCCCTTGAGCTTCTAGCCTCTGTACAATCTTATCTAGGCCTAGTATGTTTTCAACCTCTGTGGCTTACTGCTGAATAAGCTCATCCTTTCTTCCTTTTTTTCCTCTGAACTCTATTGAACCAGCTTAATTGTTCTACTTACCTCAAACCAACTCTGGCAATCTGTTCTAATCTTCTGGCCCCTCATTTTCTGGCTCGTTCTGTCTTCACTTGTGTCTAACCTGTTTCTATAAAACTCTCCTGGTAAAACTGCCTCCTCCCCTCCCCTCCCCTCCCCTCTCTTCCTCTCCTCCTCTCCTCTTCTTCTCTTCTCCTCCCCCTTTCTCTCTCTCCTCTCTCCTCCTCTCTCCTCTCCTCTCCTCCCCTCCCTTTCCTCTCTCCCTCTCTTTCTCTCCCTCTCTCTCTGTCTCTCTCTACATCTCTCTCTCTATATCTCTCTCCATCTCTCTGTCTCTCTCTGTCTCTCTCTCTGTGTGTCTCTGTCTCTCTCCGTCTCTCTCTCTCTCTCTATCTCTCTCTCTCCGTCTCTCTCTGTCTCTGTCTCTCTCTGTCTCTGTCTCTCTCCATCTCTCTCTGTCTCTCTCCATCTCTCTCTCTGTCTTTCTGTCTCTCCGTCTCTCTCTCTCTGTCTCTGTCTCTCTCTCTCTTCTGTCCTCTGTCTCTGTCTCTCCATCTCTCTCTCTCCATCTCTCTCTTTCTCTCTCTCTGTCTCTCTCCGTCGCTCTCTGCCTCTCTCTCCATCTCTCTCTTTCTCTCTGTCTCTGTCTCTCTCTCTACATCTCTCTCTCTGTCTCTCTCTGTCTCCCTCTCCCCCCATCCCCCCGTTTTTCTGTCTCTCTCTCTCCCCACACCCCCTTTTCTTTTCTGTACTTCTCTCTTAAGGAGGTTCTCTTACCTGACTGTTCTCCTGAAAGTTGGGCATATCCTTTTCTGTCAAATCTTTCTCTGATTTGTCACTTGGTCTGCCATTCAATTTGGCATCACATCACTTTCAAACAAGAGCACTCCCTTCTACAAACTAACCTAACCTTCATTGTTTAGGATTCAAGATGTATACTAAAGGCATGTCTGAATTCCAGTCAGAAGGATGAAATGTGTGCTAAGACTGAGCCACACCACAACTAGAAACAGCTTTTTCAGCAAATAACCCAATCTCAGAATTCACAATAAGATCAAATATCCTGTAACAATATTCATTTTTTATTTTATGTGTAATGTGTACATGCCTGAGTGTGTATCCATGTGCCACGGGCATGTAGGATCCTGTGGAGGTCAGAAGAGGACATCAAATCCCTGGAACCGGAGTTATAGGTGGTTGTGAGCCACCGTGCCAGTATTGAGAATTGAACCAGGGTACTCTACAAGAGCAGTCAGTGATCTTAATCTCTGAGCCATCTTTCCAGCCTCTATATAGACTCATTTAATCGTCATACCAACCAACTGGCTGTTGTCCTGGAGTAAACACCTACAATCAAAATATAGCCTTTGATGTGTTAGTTCTAAATCACTGTAAAACTTAATGAGTTCAAAGAACAAACATGTATTTATTTATACACAGTCACATATATTCCAGGTTGGCCTCAAATTGGCTTGGTAGCTGAGGATGGCCTTGAACTTCTGATCCAAGCCTCTAGCTCCCAGGTGCTGGGATTATGGGCATATGCTACCACGCCTGGTCTGTATGACATCCAGGTCTCTCATGAAGTGGTCTAGCTGTGGTCTCTCTTAAAGACTGGAGAGGAGAAGATTTGCTTTTGAGCTCTCTTCAAAGCCTCTGCTTCTGCCAGGCACACGGACTGAATGCCACAGTTCTTGGCTTCAGCTGTCAGTTGGAGCACTCATTCCATTGCTCACCACATGAGTCTTCTCTGGGCTGCTTCATCACACAGCAGCTGTCTTTCTACAGAGCTGGCAAGCCTGCACCCTAGAGAGAACCCTCGGTCTTTGTATAATAGTAAGAAGAGATAACCCATTACTTCTGCTCTGTCTCTTCACTAAAAATGAGTCACTCGGACTGGGAACCTGCTTCAGTGGTAGAGTGGTGGCCTAGGATGTATTACCAGGCCCCTAATTCCATCCTCAGCACCAAAACAACAGCATAAAACCAAACGCCCTACCCTACTCAGTGATGTCACTCAATGCATCCCTCATCAATGGAGGTAGCCATCGAAATGCGGGGCTCCTGCACTCTTAGCAGTCAGTCACATTTCAGACTGTGACCTCCTCACCAGCATCACCCAGGACTATCTGAGAAATGCAGAATCCAGGCCTCTGAGTTTGCACCATGACAAGATCCCAGGCCATGCCAGTCTGAGATTCTAAAGGGGAAGAAGCCTCACCCGTCCCTCTGATTATTATGGCTGATACCGTCCCTTCCTTTATCTCTCCTCAGATCATGTTAACTTCACTATTATCACAAAGTCTATAGAAAGCAACGAACTCTGTGGCAGGAAGGGAATTACCCCTAACAGAGGCCGGAGGGACACTCTCGTCAAGTCAGCCCTTGTCAAGGTGAATGTCTTTCAGGCATGGAATCAGAGGTGGAGAAGACAACCACACACGATGCTCAGTGCCCCACCCTGCCAGTCAATTTCACAGCTCACACACTACATCCCCAGTCTGGATACTTCTGTGTTGTCCTCCCTTGGCCCTCTGTTTTAGCCTTTCGCCTAATCTATACCTATAGCCTGTGAAAGTGCTCAGTGTGAAGATTAGCTCACTGTAAATACCCAAATGAGTGTTGGCTTCCCTTATTAAAATTCATGACCTCATCAGGTTGCTGTTTTAATCCATTATAAACCCCATTGTCAAGCCTCTGAATTTTTTTCTAAAGTTGCCTCTAGATGTAGGCTGTGTCTAGAAAGAAATTTATAGAAAGAGCCCATCCTTGGATTAAAACAAAGTCCTTCTATGCTTTGAAGAAAATCTCCCCTCTCCTAAATTCTGAGGGAAGCCTGGGAACATGGGGAAGGGCTTCCTCCCTGCCCTCCCTGCTTCTGTTCCCATCATGCTATTCATCTGATCACCCCATTGTTCATCTGATGCTCACCCCATTGTATCATGCAGCCCAAAGAAGTCTTATGGAGAAGACTCACAACCCAAAAGGTGAATGGACCCGAGGGCATGCCCGGGAAGATGTCCCTTGGGCAACGGGATGGTCATAGCCAAAAGGACGATTACGCTGGATGCAATGGTGCAACTCGTAATCCCACTGAGTGCAGAAGCAGGAGGATCACCAAAAGTTTGAGGTCAACTTGGTCTAAACTGAAACTTCTAGGCTAGTTGGGGGGAGATCTTGTCACCAAACCAAACCAATTAATCAACCAATAAACAAACCAAGCAGAGAAATGTGCAGGACTAGAAGGGAAGGTGGATCTGGGTTATAACTCCTAATGGGATCAAGGAACTGAAGGGCAGGATTAAAAGAAGAAGAAAAGGAAGAGGAGGGAGAGGAGGAGGAAGAAGAGAAGGAAGAGGAGGAAGAAAAGGAGGAAGAAGAGGAAAAAGAGGAAGAGAAAGAGAAAAAACCAAAATTCTAAGGAACACATTTATGATTCCTTGAAATTTATTTTCAGCAAAACTCACTATGAATTGGCTTAAGCACCTCTGCGTGCCACCCAGTAGAAAGTACTGGAAAGCACTGGGTATAGGAAAACCTAGATTCCAGAGCCCAGTTCAGAATCCCATGACTTTCACCACCCATTTCACGTTTCCTCTGTGGTCACAGGAGAGACAGCTTCAGAATATGTCCCTGGAGCTCCCTGTGGGTGCTGTTCCAGACCCCACCGAAGCTTACTTACTGCTCTGCATAAGCAGTGGCAGTCTTGCTCAGAAAGGAAGAGGTGGGCTAGAGGCTGCAGAGGTAGAGTGGGGCAGCACATGGACATGAAGTATCCCCAGTCTCACCGAATGAAAGAAGAAACTCAAATCCCATGCAACAGCAATGCCATAGAAGGGACTGCCAACCTAGCTTGAAATGAACGCATGCTTTGGGGCTGCAGGTTAAGAACACATTCTGTGCCGTGGTGGCACACGCCTTTAATCCTAGCACTTGGGAGGCAGAGGCAGGCGGATTTCTGAGTTTGAGGCCAGCCTGGTCTACAGAGTGAGTTCCAGGACAGCCGGGACTACACAGAGAAACCCTGTCTCGAAAAACAAAGAACAAAACAAACAAACAAACAAAAAATGTTATCTATAAACTGGCTAGAAAAAAGACAAAATATTTGATGCAGCCACTCAACTATGAAGTATTTGTGTTCCATTAGGGAAATAATAACCATGGTCACATAAACAGTGCACTTCGCTCCTTTGGGAGAACAGTGGGAGTAGACATGGAGTTTGTGGCATCCATCCTGTCACTGAATACCTTCATGACCTGAACAAGTTCACAGATAACTCCAGCCTTCTGCCCCTCTGTGAAGTATTGTAACCATCTCTCAAGACTGACATGCAGACTAGACTATGCTATACAGAGTTATCACTACAACATCTCACACCTGGCAGGATCCAGGCGACTGGTCAGTACTTTCTTTATTGTTTCTTCCAGACACTGCAGTCATTTCCGTCCTGTACATAAGCTCATGAGATTGGTCTTCACTCTGAAAACATGGGTCATGTCTTTTTGCTTCCTATCTCTGCCAAATTCCTTTAATACGGTTGATACCAAGTACAGGTTTGTAGATCTGAAGTGAGCCTCAAATGTCTGGAACACAAATGAGTCACAGTTTCTGGCTAGCTGGCTTATGGATTGTGCACTGTGTCAGCAGATATAACAGAAAGTGTTAGCACTTTGGGTGTCTAGGGAAACGAGCTTATTTGGGAGTAAACTACGTGCAGTTGAGGAGCTTAAGTACTAAGTAGGGCAGTTTTGTTAGGTCACTTGTCATCTCCCCCAACGTGTGTCCTTAAAAATCCCAGTACTCCCTTAGATGGCCTGTGTGCTTTCTCGAGCTCCTACATCTTATACAGGCCCAGTGTTAGAGAACTGTATTAGACTTGCTTATAAGAAATGTAAGTCGCTGGGCGCAGTGGCACACGCCTTTAATCCCAGCACTTGGGAGGCAGAGGCAGGCGGATTTCTGAGTTTGAGGCCAGCCTGGTCTACAGAGTGAGCTCCAGGACAGCTAGGGCTATACAGAGAAACCCTGTCTTGAAAAACCAAAACAAACAAACAAACAAAAAGAAATGTAAGTCTTTCCTAATGCTTGTCCTTTTGACTATAAACCCCTTTCTGTGTGTCTGTCTGGTTTGGTTTGGTGTATGCATATGGATGTTTTGTATACGTGTTGTCTGGTGCCCACAGACGTTCGAAAGAGGGCATCAGATCTCCCGGAACTGAAGTTACAGATTGTCGTGAGCCACCGTATAGGTGCTGGAAACTGAATTCAGGTCCTCTGCAGTTACAGCTCTGAACCACTGAGCCTTCTTTCTAGGTAGTTAACATGTCAAACTTATTGTTTCTCCCCAGGACACGCAGCGATCACTCACTAAATCATAGCTAATATGTGTATTCATCAAAAAACATAACTCCTCTTGAGAATGTCTTCTTTTCTTTTTAATGACATCCTTTATTCCTGTCTGAATCCCAGGAGACCTCATGGGCACGACTCTGCAGCACTTAAGTGATCTGGTGGAGATGCCCAGTGGCTGTGGGAAGCAGAACATGCTCTCTCTTTTGCTCCCATCATCTATGTTTTGCAGTACCTGGAGAAGACAGGGCTGCTGACAGAGGAGATCCAGTCTCAGGCAGTGGGCTTCCTGGAGACAGGTAAGTTAGGCCTTTCTACATTGGACCATCTTCTCCTCTAAGGCTTACAATAAGTTCATAAGCTGCGGAGGAGTTTAGTCTCTGAAGTGTCCCACATCCTTGAACATCTTGAAGATGTGAGTTGAAGTTGTCATGAGCTCTGAAACCACAGCTTGGTCCCTTGGGGTTCCAGAAGGAGCTGAGGTATAAACACAGCAATGGCTCATGGAGCACCTTGGGTAGCAGGATGGAAAGGACAATACAGGCTGACACTGCCTGCTTCCCGCCTGCCTGCCTGCTTTCTTGTACTCCAGAACCCATTACTGGTTCCTTAAATCACCCACTCTCTCTCCCCTCTCTCCCTGCAATCCCCGTTCCTCTCGCTCTCTGCCCCTGCCCTGTAATGGGGCTTAGTTTTGCTCACATTTGGTCAAATCTCTCACTGTCCTCCTGGACCTCGTACCTGCCTACTTCACCCTTTTCTAGGTCTCTAATATTCTGTGTCTTGGTCCCCTTCTAGAACCAGAACAAACTGGAATTGTGTGCTGTCTTCTGGAAACCCTTCCTACTGTGCTTTCTTCTTCAGCCATGTAGGCTGACAGCCTTTGTCACAAAATGTTTCAGCAAGCCTCAGAAATTCGTCTTCACTGATGACAAAAAAACATCCAGGGTGCCCTCAAGTGGATGACAGGAAACCAGCTCCCCGGTGGATGCTACACCAATGTGGGAAAGCTCCTGCACACCGCTATGAGTGTGGAGATCCACTGTGTCTGGGTTTAGCCCTGCTGCGGGGGATCTTAGTCAAGTGCTTACCAGTCTGGTTCTCGGTCTTCGTGTCTATAGAATGAAAAGAGTCTTTGAAGTTTGGTGTTACAGTCAAGAACATCAGCTGGGAATTTGCCTCAGATGCAAATCCAGGCTCCTACCCCCAGACCCACTGGGAGTGGGAGTGAGGAGCCTGTGGTGATCTGTTAGATGCCGATGTTTCAGACCACTGGGCAGCCTCTGGGTCTCTTGCTATTGCCTCAAGCCTAAAACAAAGGCGTTTCTCGGTGTCCTTTGTAAGGGGTTTGTTTACTCTGTACCAGGGAGTGGTCCTGGGACTTGTGTAATTCTTACTGTTTACAAAGAATTAGTGAACTAAGAACCCATACGCTGCTATCAATCTCCTTTACAGCTGAAGGCTCAGAGACACAGTAAGCAACCTAACTTGCTCCCACAGAACCAACCCCCTAAAAGTCCAACCACCTCCCAACAGCACCACAGGTAGGGGACCAAACCTTCCACACATGTGCCTTGGCTCTGGCATGTCATTGGCAGGTACTTTAAGGAGGCACACAACAGGAGTTGACTAGACCAATACTCCAAGGTTCTGTTTTTTTCTCCTTTTTTCTTACCTAAGCCTAATAGCTCATTAAGAAACTCATGACAGTGCCAATAAGTTCAGTGGATTGGCATGGAAAAAAAAAAACAGTTAAACTCTGTCTTCAAATCCTGGACTTCAGTATTTTAGCTGTGCAGCCATGGGCAAGCCGCCCACTTCATCTTTCTAAGTACTGGTTTTCTTATCTAAGGAGAATTTAGATTCAGTGCTTTTTTTTTTTTTTCTTCCAATTTTCTAAGCTCTTTCTAGGAAAGCGGTGTCTCAGTTAGGGTTCTCATTGCTGTGAAGAGACACCATGACCAGGGCAGCTCTTATAAATGACAACATTTAATTGGGGCTGGCTTATGGGTTCTGAGGTTCAGTCCATTATCATCATGGTGGGAAGCTTGGCAGCATCCAGGCAGCCATGGCACTGGAGATGTTGGGAACTCTACATCTTGTTCCAAAGGCAAACAGAAGACTGGCTTCCATGTGGCTAGGAGGAGGGTCTCAAAGCCCACCTCCACAGTGGCACACCTCCTCCAGCAAGGCCACACCTCCTAGTCATGCCAAGCGTATTCAAACAACCACAGGTGGTAAGCAGGCAGGGTTTCATCTACTCTTCCCTGGACCCGGGGCTGGCCTGCTTCTTTTGGGGAGTTCCCTGTGAGACACTTACTCCTCCACCTTTAACCTCTAATCTTCAAACTTCTCTTAGATTTTCTAAATGTTCAATGGGCTAGCAGCTGGTGATCGATCTCAGGCTGCTGCCTCCTATGGCTTCCGTTGAGTTCTTCTCACCTCACTGTGTGCCCTGGGCACTCAGGGCTGCAGAAAGCTCCAATGGAGACGGTTCCTTCTTGCAACCTGCATATTATTCTCGGAGGCCTTGGCCGCTGTTCTGATGTCCCATCTCCCTGTTCCCTGGTAGGGTGGTATTGATGATGAGGTTTCAATATGAGTTTCCTAAGTCCTTGTCTTGCCTGTTCCTGGAGACATTTATTCATCTTTGTCCCTAGTCACTTCATTATTATCTATTATATTTATATCTATCTATATTTTATCTATATCATCTACATCATCTATATCTATATGGTGTGTACATGTGCGTGTGTAGATTAGAAGATAATTCACAGGAGTTGACAGTTTCCTTCCACCACCTGGGCTCTGGATATTCAGCTCAGGTCAATAGGCTTGGTGGCAAGCAACTGTATCATCCATGGAACCACCTGGCCCACTACTTACAATGTTAAAGTCAGTGAAACAATGATGGCTTTCTTATTGCTTCCCATTTTATGAGCAATGCCTTATGAATTCAGTTGTTTGTCTTGACTGTTTAGGACCCCATGGTGGGACAAGGTCTACTGAGTTTCAGAAAGACTTCCACTGGCACCCTTTTCACAAGGCCCCGCTGGCTTACACCTTCTCTCTGGCTGGAGAAATGGAAACCAGACATGCTTTTCTTTTCAGGTTAGATCCATTGTCTCTGGTGCATTGGTCATGCTGGCCCATTCTTTGGAATTGTGAAGGTGTTCTGTGAGTTAGTTAGCCATCATTTTCGGTACCATCCTCTGCCTCACATATATTCAGATTTAAGGATTATTTTGGTAGAAGTTGAGTCATAAGCTCATGGTTGGGAGTTCTGAGAGAAAACCCATTTGATCCCTCAAAAGACGCCATCATATATTCTGAACACAGGGAATGCATTTGTTGAAGCTGTCAGGTTTACTGGTGGTGTAGAATCACTGTTTTGGAGATCTTTGGCCCAAGATCAATTCGGGTATATTTAGAATAATAGTAGAAGGTACAACAGAGTCCTAAGTGAAACACGAGTGCATTTTCTTTATCTGTGTACGTGGAATTATGTTTCCAGGCAGGCATTTTATCTCAGTGGCCATCTCTGTGAGCAGCAGCACTACCACACTGTGCTCTCAGCTTTTAGGACACAGCTTTTGTCCTGTGTGTACGCAGCTCTTGCCGAGCGTGGGTGGCACACACCTGTTCCTCCTTAGATTGATGTGTTGAGCTTGTCTCCTTTGCCTTACAATTATAAGTAACACGCTTGCTGTTTTGTTCTTCTGGTTAGATTACCTCATTGGCTTATTTATCGTCTCAACTTCTTTTTACATAGCCATCTTCTACTCTTCTTATTCCCATGTGTTCTTTTTTTTAGGTTGTTCATTGTCATGGTTTACTACTGTTCCACATTCTGCCTGACTGTGCTCCTTGTTCTACCTGACTGTGCTCCATGTTCTACCTGACTGTGCTCCATGTTCTACGTGACTGTGCTCCACGTTCTACCTGACTGTGCTCCACGTTCTACCTGACTATGCTCCATGTTCTATCTGACTGTGCTCCATGTTCTACCTGACTATGCTCCATGTTCTACGTGACTGTGCTCTACATTCTACGTGACTGTGCTCCATGTTCTACCTGACTATGCTCCATGTTCTACGTGACTGTGCTCCACGTTCTACCTGACTGTGCTCCACGTTCTACCTGACTGTGCTCCATGTTCTACCTGACTATGCTCTACGTTCTGTCTGACTGCCCTATCAGTTTATTTTATTTGATTGCCTTTATTAGCTTGTTTTCTTCTATGGCTTCTTAGCATTTAAATGGATCTCTTACCATTTTTGTTTTTAAGATGGACATATTTTGTCTAAATGAAGTAGATGGTGAAAAAATTACTGAAATCTTGTTCAGTAACAACTACGAATGCCCCAAGCACATAAAACTCTTGTGAAAAGTTTTTGCCTATTTGTTTATATTAGCCTTGGAACCTATAAACTAGCAAGAATGGTTCTCATGCATTTCTGCATCAGGAACATTTATTGACCCTCTAGTTTCATATTAGGAAGTTATGTGTGGTTGTATTCATGTGTGTGTGTGTGTGTGTGTGTGTGTGTGTGTGTGTGTGCGTGCATACACATATAACATACATACTCAGGGCTAATTGAATCAGCCGATTCTGAGAAATATTTTCTAACCCACACTTGAGTCTTGGCCGATACCTCTCTACAGTGTGATGTTTACTAAGTGAAAATGAGAGAGGCCGTCAGTTCTTTGCAAAAGTTCTTTGCCATTGGTGGTATTCTTTGCTCTGTAAGAGCATTTGTTCCCTGGAGCCAGAAGCCTGCTGGCTCAGATGCCAGTCCTTGATCTGAGCCTAAGGTTTTGGATGTGGAACTTACAGCCTATGCATTGTCAGCCCAGGTCACCAAGGACAACCTGACTCAGGAAGTAGTCAAGGCAACTAGCACAGTGGCTTGGTTGGTCAAGCAATGCAATGCATTTGGGGGCTTCTCTTCCACTCAGGGGAGCAGCCTGCTTTCCTGCCACAGTCTGATAGGCTTACATCTGTGGAGATGGGGAAATGTCTCCCTTGCTCTCTGGGTCTTTATAATCTTATGGAAAGGGAGAAAAGGCCTATGAAAAATATACAGAAGGGTTAATAAAATCAGGCCATGTGAACATATTGTATTAAGGTAAGCCCACCAGACACTAACACATAGCCACTCTTCAAGCAGAAAAGAGTATTGCTGGCTGGCAGCTCTATGGGGAACTTGCCCAAATCCTCTATCTCTGAGCCTTATGGCCCTTTGTCTTTTATGCACAAAAGCCACATCATGGTTATCACATTTCAGCCAGCAAGAAGCAGAACTACAGAAGCCAAAGACCAAAGCATTTAGGGACTTTTCTGGAACTATGGATTAAGTCTTTGATCAATTGAGTCTGTGTTATTTTGTTTTTTTTTTGTTTAACTTTGATTGCATCATGATGAGAAAAGTTACATGATTTCAATTGGTCTGAATTTGTTAACATTTAAAAATATATTTTAAGTAAGTAGAATTAAATCACATTCTTGTTTCCCTTTTGTACCCCAACTCCTCCCAGAGACCCCCCTTCAATACCTACAATATCTTTTTTGTCATATTCCTTAAATTTTATAAAATATTATAACAATAAAAATGAGTATTATAAAAGTTGTTTGATATAAAACAATCAATTTAACAGTGTTATGTAGATGCTTGTCTACAGCAATACTGAAAATACATACGTTTTTCTCAATATAAATTTCAAATAACTCCAAACAAATTAACTGTATATTTCAAAATAATACATCACTACTAGTATTTTCTTAAATGAACATAAATAAGTAAAGTCTTTTTGTTTGTTTGTTTTGTATTTAGTAGAGTTTAAAATCTTAGCTCTTTCTGTGGTACAAGCCCAAAATAAGAACAATTTTTAGACATTGGATTTCATTGTAATAAGGCTGTACTTCAATGACCCTCAAATCACTGAAGGATTTTAGCTCCATCGTAGCTAAACTGAGAGTCGACAATTCTGCTGCGCCCAGGAATGAATTGTAGGCACGATTTTTGGGTACAGACTTCCTGCTATGGTCAAAACTATTTGACTTGAGTGAGTGACTGTATTCTCAGCCCACAGAGAACATGTTACATTCATTTAAGAAATGGTGTGTGTATTAAGATAGTCTATCCATAAAATCATTCACCAACTGTTTCAATGAACAATGGTTCTGCTTGGAGGGTGGCACAGACATTAGATGTGGGTAAGAATCTGGTTCATTGGCTGTGATAATTTGGAAAAGCATTCATCTCAGAGAAAAAGTAACTTATAAAGTCCTCTTCTTCAAACTTGATACAAGAGCTAGAAATGTCAAGCAAAGCATTCAGTCTCACTCTTTGTTGTTCTCTTTCCTACAAGCTACCTCCCAAGTTAATTGTCTATGTCTCCCTTGGGTATATAAATACTTTTGAAATATATAAGCTGTTCTGAAAACCATAGTATAGTGTAAAGACATGAAATAATCAATACTACTAATAGAGAGGCTGAGATAGGAGAAGCAAGATTTCAAGACCCTTATGTTGTACACAAGACACTGTCACAAACAAGCTGAAAGTATATAGATTGTACAATATTGGACCTAATTCTCCGATTACCAAATTAGAGAGACCATTGGATGACAATCAACAAATTTCTAATTCCTCATATTTTTGGATTTCAATCAATTAGGATATGTTGGTAATATTAATTTTCTTATTAAGATATTAAGAAAAGGTAATTGTCACTTCCTGTTGTTTTTGTTGTAAGAGGTGGAATTGGGTTTGTGTGGATTTGTTGAAAGATTACTTTCTTGCTTCTTCTGGGGTGTAGTTTTGCTCCTTATGTTGATGTTTTCCATCTATTATCCTTTGTAGGGCAGGATTTGTGGAAAGACATTGTGTAAATTTTGTTTTATCATAGAATATCTTGTTTTCTCCACCTATGGTAATTGAGAGTTTTGCTGGGTATAGTAGCCTGGGCTGGCATTTGTGTTCTTGTAGGGTCTGTATGACATCTGCCCAGGATCTTCTAGCTTTCATAGTCTCTGGTGAGAAGTCTGGTGTAATTCTGATAAGCTTGCCTTTGTATGTTACTTGACCTTTTTCCCTTACTGCTTTTAAAATTCTTTCTTTGTTTAGTGCATTTGGTGTTTTTATTATTATGTGACAGGAGGGATTTCTTTTCTGGTCCAGTCTATTCAGGGTTCTGTAGGCTTCTTGTATGTTCATGGGCATCTCT